>PVKZ01002159.1:43955-257662 GCA_004027375.1 Macroglossus sobrinus | reverse complement strand
ACATTTGCAAACATTTAAAACAGCGCCATTCTTCTAATTGAAGTTGTTTTTTGTTTTGGAAAATATAGTTTATTTTCATGAAAATTTTGTTATTTTTGTAAACATGTAATGTGTTTTTTAATTGTAATTTCTAAGTGAAGTAATACATTTTTTAAATTTGATGCTTAATTTGTAATATGGTAAATATAGATAAATGTAACTCATATTAAGAAACTCTTTGAGGGTCTCAATAATTTTTGGGAGTGTAAAAGGAGTTCTAAGACCAATATATTTGAGAATGTTGTCAGTAGACATTTTAAAATCTCTTAGAACATTATTAGCCTGGAACAAACTGGCTTGGGATTTAAAGCTTAGAACCACATTAGGTGTTATTATTTCACTTATTTCTTGTAGTAAATATTTTAGACTCTATTTTTCCTCTATTAAATCTGGATTAGCAGTGTTACATTGTACATAAAACTCTTATAAGACCTTTTCCCTTATTTCTTTGTGTTCTGTTTTGATCATTTAAGTTCTGAAACAGTTCATTTTCCTTGTTAAATAGTTTTCAAAAGTTAGCACCTTGAAAAACATTGAGGCAAGTTTTCAAAATCATTATTTAGGGGAATTTTTATTTTGCCTCATATAAAACATAGTACATAATACATTTTGACTTATATACATTTCCTGCTCTGTGTTCAGATTTCAGTCAGTAAGACTGATTGAAAATTAGGTTTCGAATATATAATATATTCACACAGGATAAAATTCGAAAGGTACAACGAATGGACGGTGGTAGGGAATGCTCTTCACCTCTAACTCCCGGCTACCCAGTTCCCTTTTCCAAAGGCAAGGTGGTTATAAGTTTCTCGAATTCTTTCAGAGATAGTTCATGCAAATGTGTGTGTGCTTGTGTGTAATTTTTATAAATATACATAACATAAAAATAAGATTTTAAGAAACTATTTAAAAGTTTAACGCCTGATTTAGTTTGGAAAATTACTTTATACACACTGGTTATGCAGTTAATTTCCTCTTTTTAAATGACAACATTTTTTTTCAATTACAGTTGACATAGAACGTTATATTAATTTCAGGTGTACAACATAGTGATTATACATTTATACAATTTATGAAATGACCATCCCGATATATCAAATACCCATTGATATTATATATAGTTATTATAATATTATTGACTCGATTCCCTATGCTGTATTTTACATCCCCTTGATTGTTTTTTATAACTGACAATTTGTAGATCTTAATCCCTTCCCCCTTTTCACCAATATCCCCAGCCCCACTCCCATCTGGCAACCATCAATTTGTTCTTTGTATCTATGAGATTATTTCCATTTTGTTTGTTCATTTTGTTTTTTAGAATTCACATAAAAATTAAATCAGATTTAATTTATTTGTCGTTCTATATAATTTAACATCTTAACCATTTTTAAGTATACAGTTTAGTGGCATTAAGTAAGTATATTCACATTACTGCCATCCATCTTCAGAACTTTTTCATCTTTCTAAACTGAAACTCTATACCCTTTAAATAATAACTCCCCATTCCTCCCTCCCCGCAACCCTTGGCAACCGCCATTCTGCTTTCTATGAGTTTGACTATTCTAGGTACCTCATATCAGTGGAATCATACAATATTTGTCCTTTTGTGTCTGGCTTATTTCACTTAGCATGCCTTCAGGGTTCATCCATATTGTAGCATGTGTCAGAATTTCCTTCCTTTTTAAGCTGAATAGTATATCCCACTGCATGTAGGCACCACATTTTGTTCATCCATCTGTCCAGGGACATTTAAGTTGTTTCTGCTTTTTGGCTCTTTGAATAACATGCTGTGAACACTGGTGTATAAGTATCTGTTCAGGTCCCTGCTTTCATTTCTTCTGGGTCTATGCCCAGAAGTGGAATTGCTGACTCATGTGGTAGCTCTATGTTTAACTTTTTGAGAAACTACTGTACTGTTTTCTGCAGCAGCTGCATCGTTTCACACTCCTACAAGCAAAGCACACGGTGCATTTCCTCCCCAATTTCTCCACATTCTTTCCAACACTAGTTTTCTGATTTTTACTTTTCAGTATAACCATCCCAGTGGGTGTAAAATGATATCTCTTAGCGTTTTTGATTTTTGTTTCCCTAACAATTATTGACATTGAGCATATTTTTATGTACTTGTTGGCCATTTGTACAACTACTTTGGCGAAATGACTATTCAAGTCCTTTGTCCATTTTTCAATTGGATTGTTTGTTTTTTGATATTGAGTTGTAGGATGTGTGTGTGTTTTTAACATAAGTGGTGAGAGACTATATGTAGCATTCTTCATTTGTTTTTTTCACTGGTCAATATGTCTTTGTGATTATTCTTTATTAATACCTAAAGAACTTCCTCATTTCATTGTATGAATGAAACTTCATATATTGAATTAATCTCCCATAAATAGATATTTAGGTTTTTTCCAGACTTTTGCTATAATAGTTTATGTGGCAGAGAATATCTTAGTATGCATGTTATTTTGTAAAAATGAGAATTTCTCTCTATTATAAATTTTTGGAAATATGTCGAAGTGCATGAAAGTTTTTAATAGGTGTTGCTATTTTGACATATATGCTTCATATGTGAGCATGTCTGTTTCCCTATTCTCCGTTAAACAAAATTAAATCATCAAACTTTCAGAATTTTTACCAATCTGATATCTAAAAATTGAAGCTCACTATTAATTTTTATTTCTATAATTATGAAAAATATGGACACCTTCTCATATGTCTAAAAGCAATCTGTATTTCCTTTCCCCATTTTTTTAATTAAAATATTTATCTTTTTGTATATTAAAGATCTTAGTTTGTGAAATGTATGCCACCTGTCTTTTTACTATTTTTACTTTCTGGCATTCAAAAATTTTTTAAATAGTCAAATTACATACCTCTTGAGTATTGATTTAATTTTTGAAAACAAACAAAAGTCAGAGTAGTTTTAATAGATTAAACTTGAGTTACCCTGAGTAAAGCTAGTTTGGTAAAAAAAAAATTTTAAATACATTCCACAAGGAATGCTTCTAAAGTAAAGAAGCTATTTTTTTTCCCATGCAGCTTATAAATTTAATATGAAAGTCATTCACATCTTATTCACCAAAAATCTAGTTTTTTTGTAATCTATGTTTTTTTATCTTTGGTGCTAACAGAATAAAAAAGTACATTAGAAGTCAGTAGAGTTCCTTGCTGGCTCTATCTTAATTTTTTATGTGCCACTCTCTTTTTATGTCATTTCCTTATCTATAAAGTTGGAATAATAATACTTGATTATTAAGAGTGTCAAATGAAAAAAAATATGAACGAGGTCTTAAAAGTATATAAGTTCAGATCAACTTATATATTTTTAAATATTCCATTCTAATCAATTCTAGAACAGATTGATACTCAAGATACTCACCTTGGTGAGCTAGACTATATAGCGTCCAGTCCTGGAACTGAAGTGCTGGTCTTTCCCCAGCCACACCCCTCTGTGCCAAAGTGACCCTGGTTATGAGTAATCCAGACTCTTGCATGTGTACTTTATACCTGCCTCATCTATAGGAGATTTCCCCGGATATTTTCTTGTTGTTTTCTTGGTCTTTAGGCCAACTTTTCATAGCCCAGCAGCTCCAAGTGGCCTTTTTCACTGCTTCCATCTCAACAGCCTGAGCCTCTGAGGCTCACAACACCCCAGGGTGAGGTTCACACCACCCAGGGTGAGGCTCTCGACATCCAGGGTTCATCTCTTTCCCTGATAAGGAGACCTAAGTTTCTTAAGCGATAGGAAGGAACCTTGTCTAAAATTCAGTAAGTTGTGGGTAGTAAGAATATTTTTTTTAATGGGTTAGAAATAACTCTTCCTAAGAGGGCTGAAGGTGCCATAAATATTACTTCTGCTTCTTCACATTTAATACCATTTTTAAAGACAAGTTAATACAGCATTTCATAATTTATTTTTATCAAGTGGTAAAAAGGGTGAACAGGGTGGATAAATTGCTTGGACTGTTTCCCCAAACAATTATTATCTGAGAAAGTTTGAGGCTAATCAAAAGGCTTTGAAAAACTACATAGGTGAATGTGAATGGGTCTGCAGTTGTGCAGTGGAAACATATAAAATAGTGGGATTGTTGGACCCAAAGACCCCTTGGTAGGGAAGGAATTGGAAGAACTGGGGTTTATTCATGCAATGATAGTTCACACATGGATGAAAGGAATGATGAACAATGGCTACTTATGGAACTGGGATAAATTTAAAAAACTATGGTGTATTAAAAAAATTACCAGAAGAAGCAAACAGTATGATATTTACATTTTAAACACAAAGTAATAGTGTCTGTTGTTTATGAATCCAAAGACATGCATGGTCATGATCATTATCCTCAGAATAGTGGTTGCATCTGCAGATGGAGAAAGGAGGGATGGAGAGTGGGACTCTGGCTCTTCCTACAATGTCTTATTGTTAAGGGAAAAATCTGAAGCAAATGTGGCAAAATATTAACATCTGTTAGATCTTGGTATTGGACGTATGGCTGTTCTATTTTTTCTGTATTTTTTTCTGAAAATTTTTAATGCCTACAGCACCTGATCTTCATAGGTCTCCCATTCATGTACTAACCAGGCCCGACCCTGCTTAGCTTGCATGATCAGACAAGATCGGGCCCGTTCAGGGTGGCATGGCCATAGGATAAATATTTTTTAAAGAGTGGTTTATACCTTGTCTTTTCACCATTTCACTTTCCAGTCGCTTTATTAAAAATTGGTTTGCCTTTTGATGAAGTGTGATTAAAAGAATCGGTTAAAGATGTTTTAAAAGAAAATCATCCCAAATTCTACTTCCTGATATAGCAGTTGTTAATGTTAGAGAACTATCATTATAGACCTCTTTTTATCCATATGTAACAGTAGAAATGGATAGAAGGGTGGGGAGTTAATAAGAAAGAAGAAAGGAGGAAGAGGAAGGAAGAAAAAATAAAGAAATTATGGAAGAAGAAAGTCTGGAATATAATCTCCATAAAGGCAAGAGTTTTGGTCTGTTTATTCACTTGTATTGGCCCATAGTTGGTGCCCAATAAATATTTAATAAAGGAATGAAGGAAAAAAGTATCCTATAAAAATAAGATTGCAATAATCATGCTTTTTAGAAAGGAAATATATTAATTCAATTTTACGCGAATGTAACAAAAGAAAATAATTTAAATTGAAGAAATTGTGGAATCACAAATGTTTTTTTGGCTATGGGAGACATTATTTATTTTAATTCAGAAAAGATAATCAGAAAACAATTGAGGTTGCAGTCATTGTGTAGGTTTTTAAAATACTACCTATTTAAAATATAAAAAGTGTCAGTTGATTCCCACTGTGGAAGTTGAGGACATTAGTATTTTAAAACTTCTTCCACTTCTCTCGCCCAATTCCTCAATTTATCTTAAGTATGTATTATTTTTATACTGATGAGGTAGAATATTTATACTTAGTTTAGTATTCATGCAAGTTTTTTGTATATTTTTCCTATATTTGAATGGAATTACTGCTAACCACCATCTCCCCTCCATCCTTGAATTTTTTACTATGCTTTCTATTGTCTGGGATTCTCTTGTCAATTTTTTTTTAAGAAAGTGCTCAAGGGTGTTTTTCCCTGAGTTCTTTTATGTTTAAAATGTTTGCTTTATATTTAAGTACTTTGGCCTTGAATGGCATCTTATAAATTTATGCCACCATTTTAATGGTTGCAGGGCAATTCAATGTACGACTATACCATAATTTAACATATATCCTAATTTTGGAAATTTGGGTTGTTTATAATATGCTGCTATTGTGTCAAGGCTAAAATTATTAACGTGGAATTGTTGAAAGACTTTATCCCTTTGCTAGACTGCCAAAAATAAATTGTGCAAGCCCAAGTTCTTTTTTCTTACTTTTCCAAAAGAGGAAGATATTTTTTCTTGTTGGGAGATAGGGCATCTCAATCTACATAATGAAATTCTGGGAGTCGGATGGTGGGGGGTGGTTAAGTATGCTGTGATCTGAGTGTTCATATCCCCCTATTGTGATAGCATCTGGCCTTCGGATGGTACTGTCAGATCAGAGGGTGGAGACCTTGTGGATAGGTTTAGTGCCCTTGTAAAAGAGACCAGAGAGCTAGCTTGTCCCTCCTGCCACGTGAGGACACAGTGAAAGGACACTGTCTAGGAAGTGGGTTCTCACTAGACACCAAATCCGCCGGCACCATGGTCTTGGACTTCTTTCTGGCCTCCAGAACAGTGAGCAATAAACGTTCGTTGTTTATAGCACTCGGTTTATGGTATTTTGTTATAGTAACGCAAACAGACTAAGACAGAAACCTGCTGTGACTGAGACTGGTATGGGAGTTTGTTAAAGATGTTAAAGGGAAGAGTGAGATTTGAGAGAGAGCAGTGGATCTTAGTTACATAATATGACAGGATTAATATGGAAAGGGGATTAAAATTTAAAAAAAAATTTGAATAGATGATATATTCACATGGTTGAAAATTCAAAGAGAACAAGTGTAGAGAAAAGACCCTCCAGCCACCTTCCACCAGCCATCCAGAGTCCATCAAAAATACTAGCAACGAAGATTCTAATTTCTAGGGATCACTCCAGAAACCTCCTATGCATATACAAGGAAATGCATATATACTATTTTTTTTTTTTACCCTCTTTTTTTACTCGAATGGTTGCATACTTTCTTGTATGGTACTTTTCGCATGGGATGTGACTAAACCTATGGTGTTTATTTCAGCAGCATGACTCTGGAATGGATGTAGCTTTCTAGCTCAATCTTAGTCTAAGTGCATAAATTTCCTAAATTTTAGTGTATTGGAGAGTATCACAAAGGGTGTGGGGCCCTAGGAATCCCAGTAAACTATGTCCCAGGCTTTAAGCTGGGAATGGATTAATAGGATAGTATCCTGACAGAACAGTAACACTTGGATTCAGGCTACCTTGTCAATTGGCTGTTGTGACAAAGAAGACTCTATATTTGATAACTTTGTTTTATTTTTTAATTAATTAATTAATTAATTAATTATTTTTAGGTGAGACAACCCTTGGTGGACCTCACAGATTGCAAGGACCTTGTCATCTTACAATCCCTTATTTTTTATTTTTTACACCTACAGCACCTGGTTTACCTAAGTGGTCTCCCATCCAAGTACTAACCAGGACTGACCCTGCTTAGCTTCCAAGATCAGACGGGATTGGGTTTGTTCAGGGTGGCATGGCCATGGACTGTATTTGATAACTTTGGAGGCCAATTTTGGTTGACTCTAGATTATAGGTATCTGTCTGTTGTACTTACCATGTTGTCTAGGTCAGGTGTAAATTTTGTTGTATGACTACAAAAATTGTGATCCGGCGGCTGCGCACTGGTGGTCTCCGGGAGTGCCCTTCCTGTGGCCTCTGGGTGTGTACCCTCTGTGGCTTCCAAGTTCATACTCCTGCAGCCTCAACCTGTTCTCCTTAACGTAGGAAATAAAATATTGGATTCACTTGAAAAGTGTCAGCCCTATTACGTGTGGAAGACGTAATGCAAATGTGTAACAGACAACAGTTCATGAGGTTAATAACTAGTGGTTCCACCTTCTACACAGAGCAGGTAACTCCATCTTCACATAGTCTGTTGTAGCAAAGGAATTCAGTGTTCTGTATAGTCAAGATAGAGGGGGTGAGTGACAGAAACTTCATCCACTGCATCTACAGAGATAGTAAGACAAAATATCTAAGGCTGTCCTTTCCCTGGGGGAGGAGAGAAAGATTGGAGTCGGATGGGTGCGGTTCAAGTGGCTTTCGAAGGGGGAGGATTTAGTGCATCAGTAGGATCCCAAGGAGTGCATGGGAATTCCCTATTTTTGTATTTGAAGAACTCAGAAGCAAGTGTTCAGAGACACCTGTATCATGCAGTGGTGAAACCAGGCCAGAAGCCAGACTGTCAGTGCTGTAATTCAAGTAAGCTTTTGGTTAATTTAAAGGCATGGTAGCTATGCCAGAAACTAACTCATGCCTCCTTCTGTTTCATTTTTTGAATTACTGAGAAGTGACACTCAAATGTCTTATTTTTTTCTGAGAGTTACTAATGCATTTTTAAAAAAATTTCCAACCTTCCACTGAGAACTCATTTTAGGCCATCTTTCCTTTGCTCACCTTAACTCTAAGGGTATTTATGTTTTTAACTAAAAACTTGTATTTCTTATCTCTCTTAAGATACAGACTTACAAAGGCAAAGTGGATTTAATATTTGTGTTCTATAATGTCTACAGCATTGTCTTCTGTCTACAAACAGTGTCAGTAATATTAGCAGAGGGCATGTTGCTAGTTGTGTGGAGTTATTAATTAGGAAATGAATGTATAAGGATGGGTTAGGGGTCACTCAGTGAATTATCTTGTTTGCTTCCCTAAGGAGCCTAGATTTTGTTATGTAGGCAACATAAATCCATCAATGCAAAGATGTGGTTAGACTGGATTTGGGTTTTTAGTGGGAAAACTCAAGCTATAGGATGGTAGGTAGTTTAGCATGTGGACTGGAGCAGTGGTTCCCAGTTCTAGGTGCACAGAAGAACCACTGAGAGCTCTTGAAAAGACCGCTCCTCCCCACCCCCCACACACATACACAGAAAACTGAGCAAAGATTTACATGGGACTTGAAGGACAAACTTCAGTGGCACGAGGTCTTCCAGTATCAGGTATAAACAAGGATATAGAACGAGGATTTCCCATATTCTGCTCAAAGAAATCTTAATTAGAGCTTGGGAAAAAACTTGGGCGACCGAGTCTGTGTGGTGGCCTTCCAGAGCTGCCCCATAAGCGCAGATACTCCAGGGCTGCATGCAAAGGCAGCACAGAGCTGGCACTCAGCACTCTGTAACCTAAGGCGACCTAGCTGCTCTCCCCAACCCATAGCCTAAAGCCAGGCAGGGACAAGAATGCCCCCACAGGGCCAGGCGTGGAGGCAGGAGCGCCTGCGCCACACCCGCATGAGTTAATGATCCCTTTGGATAACTAAGCTTTCCTGACATTCACCTTGATCTCTGTATCCCGCTGAGTTAAGCCTGCCCCTAAGGGAATGGCCTAGCAGTCTAGGTTAGGGGAAGGCACAAAGAATTATATAGAAAGGCCTCCATTATTATTAAAAAATGTTCTACTATACAATTCTTTTCCGTTTAAAACAAAACCCTAACAACAACAACAAAAACTTCTATCCAACACCCTCTCGCTTTTACCCCACCCTTACTAATAATACCTTATCCTTTCTCTTCATAGCTAAGAAGCTTAATAAGAAAGGAGTTTGCTTCTGTTGATAACCTTCATTCACTCTGTTCATTCTTCAACATGCAATTTGTAATTTCCCTTCTATCTCCCATTTCTGTTTTCAATGTTTTTCCTGAGTTGTCTCTTCCTCTGTTTTCCATGATCTCACCTCTTGTTTTCATCCAACATCTCTAACTTTTCCTTCTCAGCCCATTTTGGGACAACTATCCCTCTATTTGGCTTCTTCATGTTCACCAGGGTTTTTTCTCCATCCCTCTTTTCACTTTACACCTATTCCTGGGAAATCTCATCCATACCCATAGAGCTCAACCTTGAAAAAAATGTTAAAGTCTATAAACAACTCTTAGGCCAAAAGGTAAATTTTAGGCCAGTGAAATTGAAAATTATTTTCTAAAAAAATAAATGTAATAGAAATGAGATAGGAAACTAGAAATAACATTAAAATTTATGTGAAACAACCAAATCAAAACTCATTAAATGCTTGTATCAAGAGGATTAAGGGCATAAAAATGAATAGAAATTCAGCTCAAAAACGCGGGGGCAAAGGTAAACTGAGAGAAAGCAGAAGGGAGGAATTAGCGAAGATAAAAACGAAATGGGGCTGGAAAATGCAGACAGTCAGAACTGATAAAATGAAACACTGGTTCTTTGTAGGTTAAAAAAGATAAACCACTGGCATATTTGGGGGGGGGGTGGCAAAAGCACAAATGACTTGGGGGGAAATAATCATCAAAATAGAGGAAATTTCAAAATATCCTGAGAGTTTTGTACAACTCAATACAAGCAAATTTGAAAATGTACTGAAAAAGGGCTACTTTCTAGTAAAATATAATTTGTCAAAACTTAGTCCAGTTTTGTTTGCCTGGATTGGGACACAATATTGTTGAGATGGCAATACTCCCCCAGATTCAACACAATTCCTACCAAATCCCAGTTACCTTCCCTGTCCCTTACCCCCCCAGTAATTGGCAAGATGATCCTAAAATTCAGATGGAATTGCAAGGGACTTAGAATAGGCAAAAACAATCTTGAAAAATAATGAAGTTGAACTCACAGTTCCTGATTTCAAAGTTTACTACAAAACTAATAAGTAATCCAGACTCTGGGATACTGGCTTAATGGCATAAAACTAGACTTGTAGATCAGTGTCGAGAGTCTAGAAGTAAACCCTTACATTTATGGTCAGTTGATCTTCAACAAAGTTGGCAAGTCAATTTAATGGAGAAAGAATAGTCTTTTCAGCAAATAGTGCTGGGAAAACTGGATGAATGAAATTGGACCCCTACTGCATGCCATATACAAAAATTAACTAAAAATACATAAAAGACCTAAATGTAAGAGCTAAACTATAAAACACTTAGAAGAAAACACAGGGGTAAATCTTATTGACAAAATATTAGGCACAGGTTTCTTAAATATGGCTCCTAACGCACAAGCCACTAAAGGAAAAGAAAAATTGGATAAATTGGACTTCATCAAAATTAAAAACTTTTTTGGTTCATTGGACACCTAAGAAAATAAAACAGGGACAGAATGGGACAAAATATTTGCAAACCATATATCTAATAAGGGTCCAGCATCTAGAATATATAAAGAACTCTTACAATTCAGTAATAAAAATACAAATAACCCAGTTAAAAAGTGGGCAAAGGATTTGAATAGACATTTCTCCAAAGAACACATTTAATGGCCAATGTGCACATGAACATATGCCAAACAGTATTAGTTGTCTGGGAAATGCAAATCAGAACCCACAATGAAATACCACTTCAGATTTACTAGGATGGCTATAATTTTTAAAATGTAAAATAATAAATGTGAAGATGTGGAGAAATTAGAACCTTCATACCCTGCTGGTGGGAATGTAAAATGGTGTAGCCACTTGAGAAAACAGTTTTGTAGTTCCTCAAAAAGTTAAACTTTTTGAGTTAATAGCAGTTTCATTCCTAGGGATATAAGATTAAAATATGTTCACACAAAACCTGTATATGAATGTTTATAGCAGATCTGAGAGGAAATATCATGGGATCATTTTTATAATTAAGAGGCATTTGACAGAATTCAGTATACATTGATAATTTTAAAAACTCAATGTGTTAGAGTCCCCACTGAAACAGCCAATAAGACACACAGTAGTCCCCTTACCCACAGCTTCGCTTTCTGTGGTTTCAGTTACCTGTGGCCTGAATCCAGCTCTGAAGCTATTCACCTGAAAATTCCAAAAATAAACAATTCATAAGTTTTCAATACTATTCTGAGTAGCATGATGATATCTCATGTTGCCCTGCTCCTGTCACCCAGGACCTGAAACATCTGTGCTCAGCATATTCACCTCACTTCATCTCATCAGAATGGCACTATATCATTTCACATGATCACAAGAAGAAGGACGAGACAGACCACATTCGTGTAACTTTATTATAGTGTATCATTATTACTGTTCTATTTACTACTATTACTGTTAATCTTTTACTGTGCCTAATTTATAAATTAAACTTTATCATAGGTTATCATGTATTTTAAAAAAAACATCGTATATATAGAGCTTGGTACTGTCTTTGGTTTCAAGTATCCACTGGGGGTCTTGGAACATACTAGCTGTGGATAAGGAGGGTCTACTGTGTATAGATAGGTAGGTAGGTAGGTAGGTAGGTAGGTAGGTAGAAAGATAGGTAGAAAGATAGATAGATAGATAGATAGATAGATAGATAGATAGATAGATAGATGGAGATATAGACAGACATAGACAGGTAGGAGATTTATTATAGGAATTAACGCATGTGATTATGGAGGCCAAGAAGCCCCACCATCTGCCGGGGCTATAATTCAGTCTGAGTCTGAAGGCCTGAGAACCAGGGGAGCCGATGACCAAGAGCAGAAGGTGGATGTCTCAGTTGGAGTGGAGAGGGCTAATTTGCCCTTCCTCTAGCTTTTTTTTTGCTACTCAGGTCCCCAGCAGCTTGGGTGCTGCCCACCTACCTGCATTGGTGAAAGTGATCTTCACTCTGCCGATTCAAATGCCAGTCTCTTCTGGAGACAGCCTCACAGACACATGCAGGAATACCGTTTACCAGCTTTTCCACGAGTCTCCCTCCTCTCTTCCAGGATCCAACCCAGAACCCCGTGTGGCATGTCGTTGCCCTGTCTCTAGTCCTCCAGTTGGTGGCAGCTCCTCAGGCTCTGCCTTTTGTGACCTGGCACCTGTTGAAAAGTCCTGCTCAGTGGTTTTGTGGCACGCCCCTCATTTCGGGTTTGTCGGATGTTTTCTCCTGCATAGACTGAGGTCATGCACTTTTGGCAAGACCGTCATAGAAGCGACTTTGTATTCTTGTCAGAGCATCGTGTGGCGGGTACTTGGTGCCAATGTGTCTCATTCGTTGCTGGTGATTACCGTGCTCACTTGGTTAAGCCGTGTCTGCCAGCTCTCCCCACCATATAAGTCATTGTTTTTCCCTTTGCAATTAGTAAATGTCTTGGGGGAGATACTTCAAGACTATGCAGATATCCTATTTATCCTCAAACTTTGTCCACTAATTTTAGCGTGATTAATTTACCCATAACAGTGATTACTGTAATGTTTGCCAAATGGTGTTTCAGTGTTGTTTGGAGAAGGAAACTCCAGGATAGCGAATGAGCTTTCTGTCTGAGCAATGAGCAGCCATTTGGCAATGTTGAATTTGGAATTATTTAGACCTTTCACAACAATGAAACATTTTTCAGTGTCAATTTAGTAAATATTTATTAAACCCTTGTTATAACCAAAACATCGATGAGAAATACGCAACAGGCATAGTGATTCTGGTCTGCTCTGAGTCTCCTCTGCCGCCGCTTTCACCTTGGACCACCCCATGCCTCGTTCTAAGATGTTATTGCACAGAGTGCGGAGAGACAGCAGCTCGGGAATCAGAGTCGGGGACAGTCTTCGATGTTGCACCACACTAACTACGTTCCTAGCGGGGGAGTTGAGGGACTTCTCCTTATTTTTAAAATGGGGATTCTCATACGGACTGACGTGAGAATTAAGTGGGTGAGTATATGTGAAAGCAGTTTTTTAATTGAAAGGCATTTTTCAAACTGTAAAGTGTTCTACACATTCATTCAATTCAACAAGTACTTATTGAGACATTATGTGTGAGCTCCTTCTAGGTGTCAGGCTATAGCAGTGAAAGACCTCTGTCCTCATGGAGCTTATATTTTAGAAGGAAGAGACAGAGGAATACAATTACAGATAGTAATAAGTGCTATAAAGTAACAAACGAACAAACAAACAAACAGGATGATGTAATAAAATGTGCTATAAAGAAAATAATAGAGTGATGTATTAGAGGATGGGGGCTGGTTAGGTGGGCTGAAACAGCTTAGACATTCTGGTCAGGGACGGTGTCTCTGAAGGTGATGTTTGAGTCAAGGTCCCTAGGAGTCAGCCGTGTGTGGAACCGGGGGAGAGCCAGTCGTAAGGTCCCATGCCGGGCAGGGCTTTGGCGTGTTAGGAAGAAGCGGAGAGGACGGCGTAGCTGTGATGCGTGCGGTAGGGGCGTGGTGTAAGGTCACGTCAGAAAAGTTGGCAGAGGACAAATCATGCAGAGCCTTAGAGGCCAAGGAAATGAGTTGGGTTGTCTGTGCAATGGGAAACCTCTGGAGGGTTTTAAGCAGGGGAACCACGTGATGAGAGTTGTTTTTAAAAGGATCGTCCAGCTGTTGTGTGGATGGAGCGAGGCGGCTGGTAAGAGCAGAGACAGATGGACTGGCGAGGGCTCTCGCAGGGGTCCTGGCAAGAGCGACCGGTGGTCAGAAGAGAGGAGGTGGGGTGTAGTCATCACAATCCTTATTGTTAGGGGCTGAATGATGTCCCCAAAAGCCATGTCCCTAACACCCGGAACCTCAGAATATAACCTCATTTGGAGATAAAAAGGCTTTAAAGTGGTGATTAAGTCAAAATGAGGCTGTTAGGCTGGGCTCTAATCTAATCTGACTGGTGTCCTTAATAAAAGAGATTTGGAACCCTGGAGAGATGCCAGGATGGGTGTGCATGCAGAAAGACCCAGCAATGACACCTGGCACCTTGGTGGTCGTTCCCACGCCTAGGGGAGGGGCTTTCGAAGAAACCAGCCCTGCTAACACCTTGATCCTGGACTTCCAGCCTCCAGAACTGTGAGAAAATAAATTTCTATTGTTGAAGCCACCGTCTGTGCCTGTCATTGCTGGAAGCTAGTATATCTGTGTCCTGATGTGTGTGTGCGCTTCCTCCCACCTGACTGTGCATCCCATGGTTGGAGTAAGAACTTTGTTTAATTCACGTCACCACAGTGCCTAGGACAGTGCCAGGGTCATAGCAGGTGTAACAGTAAGGATGCCATTAAATTGTTTGCTATTGCTCCATTATATAATATTTTACAGAATTTTTTTTCCTGTGATACATACAGAAATCCAGAGTTCTTCATTTGGGGGCTGCAGGCTCCAGCGCACGAGACAATATGAGATAATAATGTTTCAAGTTAGAACCAAGAGGCTTTTGGAAAGCGTATTTTAGCAGTGGAAAAATGACCCTCACTTGATTAGAGGGATCTTTGGGAAAAGATCTTTTTCTTTTTTTTTTTTAAACAGAATAGTTCTTTGAGTAAGATTTATCCATTATTTCAGCTTCATTTCAAAGCTCTGCCAAAATTTGGCTCATCTGTGAAAATGGCCTTCCACAAGGCCCAGGTTTTCACTTTGTCGTCTGCTGTACTGTAAATGGTAGGCTGGCACGTAGTAGTGTTCAGTATTTATTAAATAAATGAAAATTGTTTCGAATCCTGCTTTGCTCCTTCTTAGAAATCTTTGAATTGCGTTTAACGTTCACTTGTACTTAGCCTAATAGAGAAGGCAAAATGTTTGCCCTTCTTTCCTGCCGTAGGATTGCGTCAATGCCTTGAATCCGGTCTCCACTTTCAGACATTTTTTGACTTTAGACGTACAGCCTAGCTCAATGGCACCGGCTCCCCCTTGTGTCAGGAACATGACACTACACCCACTGAACGCCGGCTGCCAAGTCCAGCCTGACGCGGGTCAAACATTTTAAGTGCTCCAGATGCTGTATGCAAATCAAGTGGTGACGTCACTCCTGTGCAGCCTTATTATGACTCCTTTGTTCTAAAATGACTTTGCCTCCGTGTTTACTACTGTCTACTCTCTATATAGTGCAAGTACAGAAACAAATCCTTAGTATTTCGTATTTAGGGTTAGTTCGTAATTCTTACCAAAAATGAATGGCCTGATCTTTTTCTGGCTCTGTTTTTTCTTGCCCTGCCCTTTTTTTTACCTGAGCTCACCTTAGGTTTCCTCCAGAATGGCCAGGTTCCCAGCTCCCTTGTCCTTGGCGTGAGGAGGCCAGTGAGAGGACCTCCTGGGCGGTTTGGTCCTGGGTGTCCCCGGCCCTGGATGTCAGCACAGGGAGGCGCTCTTTGTCATCTTTGTTCCTGTCGTGCTTTCCCTTTTCTCTCCACTCAGGGACTCTATTCAGGAACTTGGGAGGCCTCTTGAAATACATTCACCTCATTCCACTCGCTTTTGAAGAAGGGGCTTTAGTATTTAAACATCACCCCTCTTCTTCTGCCCCTGCCCTCGCATTGTTTTCCTCCCAGTCACCCTCTACGCGGCCTCTCCTGGGCAGCGCAGGCAAGCCGGTCGCCACGGAGGGGGCACCTGCCTGGCGAGCCGCCGCCTCGGGCCAGAGGGCACTCGGACCAGAGGGCACTCGGACCACCCTGCCGGGGACTGCTGCTCAGCGCTAGAGAACCCGCGCCCAGGGCTCAGTAAGCGTCCGTCACGAAACCCAGCTGTCCCCTGCAGTGGCCGGAACGGCTCTCAGCGCTGCCCTCCGCGTCGCCCGTGGGGGCGGAATGGCTTCGTCGTCCACACTCTCCTTATTATCGTCAAGGCGTGGTGGGCAGTACCCAGCCTCACTCACCTTGCGCCTCATGATGTCTTAACATTTTTCCGGCGTTGCCAGGTTTTCAGCTTTAAAGTGCCGAGTAAAATACGTTGTAACTACATTTTACCTTAGTGATCACCTTTTCAAACCAAAATGATAAAAACAGTATAACACAAAAGAGCAAACTGTTTTATAAATAGTTTAAATGAGGCAAGGTTGCTATAATTTTTCTTTAGTTTTAATTTTCAAGGATGAAACGTGCTTGTCTTGTTTTTAAATAAAAACTTTTCATTTAAAAAATTTCAAATTTACAAATAGTGACGTACCGGACTGTTATGCACTTTCACCTAGATTCCCAGTTATTAGCATTCGCCACCCATGCTTCCGTTTCCACGTGCTCAATCCCTCTCCATATATTTACATATTTATACATTTATTACGATTTTCATTTTGCTGTATTATTTGAGAGTAAGTTGTAGATATCGTGACCTTTTCCCTGAAATAGTCCAGTGTGTATCTTCTGAGAACAATAATGTTCTTTCACATAAGCCACAGGTTTTTTGTTTTTTTGTTTGTTTTTTTGCACGCGCGTGTGTGTGTGTGTATTTAAAAATCATCATAGAATCAGAGCACTTTGAGAGAACTTTGGGAGGTCCTTTGGCTCATTCTCCTTCTGGAAGGTAAAATCCTAGACAGCACAAAATCGATATATTCCCGGTGTGATAAACACAGATTCCTACAGGGACCAGGCCTGTAATCTAAATGTGCAAATTATAAGTCTAGAACATTCTCATGATATCTATGTGTGCACCACCTGATCAGATAAACAAACCAACACTGTGCTCGACAAAACCTTATATGAGGACCACATTTGTCCCTTGGTCATTAGTTTGTGACCCCCTGGAACCATCTTCAGCGCTCCCATTGGGGGGAATAGCTGTAGCTTTCTTTAGAAGCACCTCGTTATGGTCAAGAAGTTCTCCTTAGGCTGAATGCTCAGCTGTGGTTTATGCGAGTCAGCAGTGTGCAGTGGTTGGCTACGAGTTCCGGCCTGCGTGTGTTCGAATCCCGTTTCCACCATTTACTAGGATCTTGGGGAAATTACCTAACTTTTTTGTGATTCGGTTTTCTTCCTGTGTGAAATAATTGTATCTACCACACAGCTATTGAGAAAATAAATGGATATGAATATTTAAAGCTTTTTAAAACACAGCCTGGCAGACAGAATATTAACCTGGCTGCCTGGAGATATTTTTCCTCACATCCAGACAGATCATGATTGTGGTATAAGGGATCTGAGATGTGAGGACTGTTCATTCTAGAAGTCTTAGAGGAGATGTCCATTCCGAAACCAGAAAGCTAGTTATTCTACTTTTGTCAGCGTGAGAGACATTTCTCTTCTCATCCAGATCTTCTAATTATTTCTCTTTGTCAGACTTCTTCACAGCTCTAGCGATGTCCCTAGTCCTGAGGCAGTTGTTGCTTAATCTATTGGCTATGAGTAAATCTTGGCAAGTCATTTAAGGATTTGGGGATTTAGTGTCCTCATCTGTAAATGGAGATAATAGAAGTGCCCACCTCCTGGGGAGGGTGTGAGGACTAAATGAGTTGCTGCGTACAGTGCCAGGACGGTGCCTGGGCAGCTGACCCAGCACGGGGCGAACCCCCCGACTGGGGACTCAAGCCCTGCTGCTGAGACAGAACGGCGAGGGTCCTCGACCGTGCGCAGGAAGGGATTCCAGTGCGCGCCTGAGCGAGAGACAGACGTTTATTAGAGAAGGGATAACACTGCACAGACTGACTGTGGTCTTTCCTGAGAGGCAGAGAATGAGAGAAGCAGAAAGAGAGACCCCGAGTGTTTGGGGAATTCAGTTTACATGTCATTCTTAGTTTCTGTGAATTACAGTTTCAAGACTTTGTTTACCTGTTTTCCTTTGATGGCTTGGGTGTGCGGGATGAAAGGTATGTTAGCAATGTCAGCCTTTGTTCTATAGGTTTCCCCACAGTTTGGCCTCAGGGAATGGCTGGTTGGGTTTGTTTTGTGTAGAGTGGGACTTACAGACTTGGTTTTCCTGTTTGTGTGGGTAAATGGTTTGTTAGCAATCCCAGCAGGAATCTTCCTTTGTTCTGGCTCACGTTGCAGGCTCTTAATACACCTTGGTTTAACATTTAGTTCTCTTCCCTACATCATACCTGTCAGCCATTAGTTAGTTTGTGTGTTCTCTTTCAGTAGTCATAGTCCTCAGTTGTGTATTCTATACTTGTGATCCAAATTTTCTTACCACCAGCACTCTTTTAGGGGAGAGGAGTTCTCTTTTTTCTGCAAGTATTGTTATTAAGATCACCAGTGGTCCTTGTGTCCAAATCTAAGATACTTCTTATCTCTTATCCTTCTGTACTGTTTTTAACAGTAGAGATCATCTTGCACCCTTGGTCACAGGGCAGGGGACAGTTAGGGGGTTATGGAGGAAGAGAGAGGGATGGAGATAGGGGAGGAAAGAAGTTGGTGAGAGAGACTCCGACTGATTGATTGGTAGAGAACTAGTTAATGATGGCAGGATTTGGAGAGGGGTTAGACATGGAGCGGATGAGCAGAAATGGAATTGGCAGTTATAAGTAATTCGGAAGAAGTATTGTGATAGCAAAAGGAAGCTGAGATGGTGAATGGCTGGAGATGGTAAGGCACCTCTCGGAAATGTTTTCTGACACTTCAGGCCATGCTTTTAAGTACTCTGCCTTTAATGTAAACTTTACTATAGACCCCTGGATAGGCATTGTCAACCCCATTTTACAGATGTGGAAACTGAGGTTCAAAAGAGTTAAACACTTAAAGTTAGTTAGAAGTGGCTGATATTTCTTTTTCTTACTCTGCTCTCCTTTCTTTTCCTTTTCTAAACTTTTCTATTTGAGCCCAGGCAGGGCTTGCGTTTGCTGGTCAGTGCAGGTGTTTCTTTCTTTTCTCTTTGCTTCACTTCTCTGCTTTTTCTTTTCCCAGAAAAGATCTTTGATCCTCACAAGACAATATGTATCGAATGACTTTGTTTGCTCTGCGACATCTGCACTGAAATACTTTAGAGAAACATAGCATTTGCCTTTTCAGAGTTTATATTCTAAAACTATTCATTGCTTTTCCCCAGAGAGATCGGCACAATCATCAGGTCATTAGGGTGCTGCCCTAATGAAGGCGAGCTACACGATCTGATCGCAGAGGTAAGTAGGACCGAGACGGTTCCGTTCAGCAGACTCACTGCAACTCCAGCTCCTTGTGATTAAACAACAACAAAAAAATTCTTAAAGTAAAAATGCCCTAACCTCCTGAATATGCTCAGTGAAAACATTAGGACAGCTCTGCGAATTATCCAACCAGCAGGATCCGAAAGAATACCAGATCTTGAGGAAAGGCCAGTAGACATAGGAGACTGATCCGTGCAGAAAGAGTGTTGACAGATGACAGATGTCAATTTAAAGGGGATAGATGAACTAGAGACTAAGGAATTTATATTTATTTGAGAAAATAAAACTAACTTTCAGAACAAGTAGTAAACATAACAAAATAATAAGAACTAACTTGACATTGACTAAGCAGCCTACGAATTTTAAAAAAATGATTGTTCATGATCATGTAGCTGAGTCCCTGGAGAGACATTGCGTACAGCAGTGACAAGCAGCTCAAGCCCTGTTCGGTTTTCCAGAAAAATGTCTGATCTAATTTCAAGTGCATCTTTCAGTTCAACAAAACAGAAGCCTTAAGGGGGAAAACACTACCTGGATGACCACCAGAAGAAGAATTTTTTCAAAAATGCTTATCTAGGCACGTGGGGGATCAACATAGAGAATAAAGGAGAAAGACAAAGAAGTGGGATTTTAGTTCCTGTTTCTTGTACAGGACTCACTTGTTCAGTGATACACGGAAGAGAAGGAACTGTGACGGGGTGAGTCACTTAGCCTCTGTGAATGTCAGCTTCTCTGCAATAATACCTGTTTCAAACCTGGCTTCAGAGGTAAATGAGATAATGAAGAAGACGATGTTTTTTTGAATCCTGAAGTGCTGTATAAAGTTAAGGAGTGGAGACTGGCAAGGAGACTGTGTCGCCCGCATATTAGCATTTTGGTAACTAAAAACAACACCAGTTTCTCATTAGCATTTAAAACGTTCAATAAAACAGAAAATCTTTATGTTGTTTTCCCGCCTTGGGATCCAATAAAGCTATTTTTAGTAAGAGTAGAGGGAAGATGCTTTTTAAAATTTTTTTATTTTTCATTTGGAGTTGACATTCGATATTATTTTATGTTAGTCTCAGGCGTACAGCATCGCCGATTAATGTAGTTCCCACTGGGCACTGTACACAGTTATTGCAATATTATTGACTCTGTTCCCTGTGCTACACTTCACATCTCTGTGACTGTTTCATAACTACCAATTTGTACTTCTTAATCCCTTCACCAAAAATAATCTTACTTTTCCTGAATTGGTGCTCGCATTAAAAAAAAGGTATCAATCACTGCCTTAAGGTATTTATTGAGAACGCTAGAATTTGTGTTAGGGCAAGGAAAGTTGACAGTTTGTGAGATAGGGACTAGAAGATGAATTTACAGTGGAATCATAATGATCGTATTATTCAGGAGAGTAAGTGGAGCAGTAATGAAAAATGTCTCTGAAAGTCAGAAAAGGAGACGCTTTTAGAGCCCAATCCCTTATTGTTTGTTTATAAGTTTTAAGCTGTAGCAGAGGTCAAGGACCCACACCACCTGGGCCAAATCCAGCTCCCCACCTGTTTTTGTAAATTAAGTTTTAGTGGAACACGGCTAGACTCATTTATATATTATCTATGGCCGTTTTTTCACTGCAAGACTGGAGTTAAGTCATTGTGATGGAGACCATATGGTTTGCAAAGCTTCAGTATTTACTACCTGGCTCTTTACCGAAAAAGTTTGCCAACTCGACCTATAGGTTTGTCCAGCAAAGTAGAACAGATACCAACCACATCTCGTGTCAGGAGCTCTGGATTCAGATCCCATGCTACTGCTTATAGCTGTGTGGCCTTGGGTGAGCTGCTTGACCTTTCAAAGCCTGAGTCTACATCTGCCAAAGGAATGCAGCAATATCAGTGTGTCTGTGAGAATTAAATTGAACACCTCCGAGGAGTCAGCTGTTAGTTGGTGGGCACTCAGTGCATGTTCGGATTTGTCTGCTCTGTTGGTGGCTCTCTACCAAAATGCCCCATGGGTTTGGGTGCCCAATGTTTCATTTTGTCTTTAACCATTTCATATATGCAAAATTATAGAAAAGGACAAAACTCTAGTGTCAGAAAGCAGATTTATAGTTACTGGGGACATGAACTAGAAGATGGGATCAAATACAGAAGAGCATGAGTTAAGTTTTTATAATAAAATAAATTTTCTATGTCTTGATTGTGGTGGTGGTGACTTGATTATAGAATTGTGAAAATTAATTCAAACTAATACTCTGAAACGAATAAACTTTATAGCATATAGATTACACCTCAGTAACGCTGGGAGAAAATATAATGGAGTATCATGAACAGCTTTATGCTACTTCAGTCAGTGGGTTCCAAATATGCAAATTGACTCAGGTTTAGGAACTAAGCAGGGGATTATGACTTTTCTGGGGTGACCATCCTCAGCCTCCTGCTCCTTCGTTCTTGCCCTGTTTTGGTTATAGATGTAGGGGAGGAAAAATAATTTTCTTCTACCCTTCTAAGTTCTTCTGGCTGGTCTAATAATCAAATTGACACGAGGCAGATTGACAGGAGAAAATAACCAAATTTACTACATGTGTACATATGGGGGTTCCATGAAAATGTGCGACCCGAAGACAAATCGGGCAGATGAGGCTTATGTGCAGTTCTGAGTAAGGAGAGGAAGGCAGAGGTCTGGGACTTCAGAGGGAAGGTAGGGGTTCACAGGTAGATGAGAAGGAGCAGGCACCTGGTGAACAGATTCCTGCTGGGGGACCCAGGAGCAGTGGGACACCACGGGGAGTCTAATGAACAGACGTGTGGGAATCCTCCCTGTGGGCCACACTTAGATCCTGTTAGCTGAGGTGACAGCTCCCTTGAAGCAGGTTTTCTACCTGAATTCCTTTAGGCAGGTAAAGAGGGAGGTACTAGGCTTCTCTTGAGTTTGTTGTTTTCTTAAAAATACCAGCTTAGAATAATCTGTATCCCAAAAAGGCATGTTTTGGAAGGGCAAAACTCCTTTCCCCTCGTAGATGTTAAACAAAATCCTCGCAGGTGACCCGTCTGTTTGCCCCCGAGCATATTTTGCCCTGTTAACCATCTCAGCGATTTCCTTCGGCCTTCCTGGTCATTCTATGTGGCCTCTTAGCTGCTGTGGTTAAACCACTCTGCCTGGCTTCTGTTACTTGGGGGTGGGCAGAGGGCGGCTGGCGGGTGGTTCATGGACATTCACAGCCCAGGTCTGTGAGTGCCTGTTGTCAGCAGTCGCACATTCCTCACCTGCTCTGAGGACCCTCCTCCTTCACTTTCCTCCCCCGCGCCCCCCCTTTCCCCCGCCACAGAACGTACTCCTCTGGTGGTCTGCTGACTCCTGACACATCCCTTTTCTCAGTTCAGCTTTTCCGCTTCATTCTAGGTGTCTAAGAGCTGCCTTAGCATTGAGTTCGCCCATCTTCTGTCACCCTTTTTCCAGGGTGTTGGGTCCTGTGTCCTGGGAAAGTGCCCAGAGACAATGAATTCTTGCTCTTTTAGTCTTCTCTTCCAGTCCCCTTGGTCAAACTCCCATCCAGCCCCAGGGGCACTCCCCTGGCACCTGGCTCGGGCTAGCTAATCCTTTTGCTGTTTCAGTGTTTAGTCTCTTTCCTTATCAGACCCAGCACTGCCCCAGCCGCTAACCACACTGTTCAGTCTCCCTGCCAGGAGAGTTGCTGGGGGCAGTTCTGAGGGGACACCTGTTACCTTCTGCAACACAGCAGAAGTGTTGCCCTCCACCAGGTGAGGGTGGGTGCAAGGCTGGCTTGTCCAGAGCATCCGCCCAGCCAGCACCCTCGGGTCGCCCTCTGGCTGTCTCCATCCCATGCTTCAGTGCACCCAGGGCCCTGACCTTAAATACCCGTCTTGGCTGTGCAGTTCTAACCTTCATATTTTTTATTTGGGGGGTGTCAAACTATGGCCCACAGATCTGTTTGTACAGCCCGTGAGCTAAGAAGAGGTTTTACATTTTTAATGGATTATAAAAACAAAGAATATGCGATAAAGATCTAATATTCCCCACAAAGCTTAAAATATTTACTCTCTTGCCCTTTACGGACGTCGTCCACCGTTTCATAAGTCGCCTGAGTCTGCTCTTTCACCCAGTTGACAAGGGCTTTGTAAGGGGCCAGGGGCGCTCCGGCTGTCACATCTAGTCTTTAAGTGCTTGGCGATGGCTCTGAGTTTCTCCTTCGTCTTCTGCAGGGCATCAGTGCAACTTGCAATCATCTCCGCTGCCCACAGGCAGGGCTCCCTCCTGTCTCTCAAGTGCCGAATCTTCGTACCTGCAGGGGCGTTCCCCTTCCCTGGGGTTTTCCCAGGTCACCGCTGGTTATATCTTTAGCAATGAACTGCGGGAGCCCGTGTCCCAAATACCACTCAGGACGGCATCCTCTTTGTCTACGTGGCAGTGAAGGAAGCTACCCCACCTTGCACCTGTGTTCTCAGACCACTCCTGGCACCACTCGTGATACTTTGGGTACTGAGAAGCAAACACTAAGCACTGGGTGTCAAGAGATTATATCGGGGAAAACACCTGTGAGGCTGGGCGAGCCATCAGAATGCAGTGCATTTCTGACCCCTGAGAGAGTAAGGGAAGGATGGGAGGGAGGTTAGGTAGGAAAAGCCTTAGACTGCAGCAGTTCTAGAGAACGAGGCAACAGGGAGTTCTTGGTCCAAACTTGCCCATCAGAAGAGCCCCGCTTCTTGCAGAAATGGCACTTATTTTAGTATCCCTACCACACTCAGTTATTGGCTGGGAGCATGTGAGAGGTGTGGCCTTGGCTTAAACATGGCGGCTGGAGACGACATTCAGTTATGGTTCCTGCAGCTGGAGATCTCAGGGGTGCATTTTCATGGCTGCTGCGGTTGTCATCTGGGAGAGCTGGAGTGTGAACCAGGTGTTGAATGTCCAGTAGAGTATGATCAAAGAGAGTCGGTTGCTCTGCTTTGCTTACCTGTTTTCCTTTGATGGTGTGGGTATGCAGCGCCAAGGGCAGGGGTATGCCTGTGAAAAGATGTGCCAGCAGTCTCCACCTTTGTTCTATGGATTTCCCATGGCCTGGCCTTACGGAATGAATGGTTGGGTTTATTTTGTGTAGAATGGGCCTTAAAGACACTGTTTTCTTATTTTTCTTTCACATGTGGGTAAGTGGTTTGTTAGTCATCCCAGCAGGAAGCTTCCTTTGTTCTGTTGGCGTCCCCAGCCCTCAGTAGGCCCTGAGCACAGTTTGCTTTAACATTTAGTTCTCATGTTTTTTCCCGATTTTGATTTCGGTGGCACATGGAAGAGTGAGCAGAGCAGAAGGATTATCAGCAAGATAGGTCAGTGATGGATCAGAACTGGGCCAGGCTTATCCTAAGTTCTGTCCTTGAATAAAAGAACAATACAATAGCAGGAGAGATCGTGCTAATGTACCTCTCAACATTTCTATCTCTTTAGTCAAACTATTTTGGTACGGAGCAGTTGACCTCTCCCTCTGCATGCCAGCTGTCATCCTGGGGTCTCTGTGATGCTATTCCTGGAAATCTCTGTTGTCCCTCTTCTGGGTTGGATTTCTTTGTATCCCACGTTTTCCTCTTTATAGTTTCTCTGGCATTTTGGCACGTTTCTGAGTAGCTTCTTGAAAAAGAGTGCTTTGGGGGTAAACTTTTTGAGACTTCGAGTGTTTGAAAATGACTATTCTAATTTTCATTTGGGTGATTATAGAGTTCTACATTCAAAGTCTTTATTAAGAATTTTGAAGGCATTTCTCCTGTCTTCATTCTTCTGTGATGCTATCGAGGGAGTGCAATTTTATTCTGATGTCCAGTCCTGTGTGTGTAAACCTCCCTCCTCTGCCCCCATTCTGGAAGCCTGGACTGTCTTCTTTGGTCTCCAGTGTTTAAAATGTCACAGTGATTTTCCTCAGTGTGGGTCCATTTTCATCAGATGTGTCAGGTACTTGGTGGGCCTTTCAAACTGGCAACTTATATCCTTTGGTTCCAGGAAATTTTCTAGTAATTATTTTGATTTCTAACTACCTGCTCTTTTTCTTTGTTCCCTCTTTTGAAACTCCCTTCATTGTGTGCCTCTGGACTAGTTGTCTAATTTTCTTATTTTTCACTGTTCTGTTTTCCATCTCTGTCTTTTTGGTTCTACAATTAGGCAGACTTCTTGAACTTTCCCTACACACACACACACACACACACACACACACACACACACACACACACACACACACGAGTTTCTCATTTCTGTTGTGTTTTTAATTTCTAGTTGCTTGTTTTGTTCTTTTGATGTTTCTTCCTAAATGGTATCCTGTTCTTGTTGGATATCTCTGAAGGTATATGTGATAGTTTATTTGAAATTTTTTCTCTTTGCATAATATGTTTTCTTCAAGTTAATGTTTGTATCTGTTTTGGTCTCTTTCTTTTCATTAGTAGCTTTCCTCAAATAACCCTTGGCTGTCAGCTCATAACTAACAGATGTGTGGAGCTCGTCACTTTAAACTTCACCTTTGGGTAATCTAGGAATCACCAACATCACAGTTCTTGAGAATCCCCTCTTGTGTAGGTTTGATTCCCTGGGAAAGAGCCTTCGCATCTGCCTGGGAGACAGAAGCATTGGGACACCTTCTGTTTTACACTCTCCGGAGTATAAATCTCCGCTGGGCCCAGGGGTGGCAGCCGCCCACTGGAGAAACTGAGAGGGGATTTAGGGCTTCCATTTTCAAACAGATGTTACCCCAGCGCTCCTAATTTTAGCTCCTACTTTCACTCCTGGTTCCAGAAGCAGCTGGTGCTTTTTGAGAATTCTTTACCCACTGCCGGCTTGAGGCTCAGTTTTCCAGGTCTTCTAGATCATTATCACTCATCTATCTGCTTTCCAGCTTCCAAAATTTTATTGCTGTTGTATCCTTTTCTATTCTCTCTAAGTAGGTTTGTGATGGTTTAAAAAAAATATTTCTTTACTGCAATCTGAATGAAGTTTGAGAGAGAGTAGAGTTAGACGCACATACTCACTTTGCCCTCTTAACCCGGAATTCCGTGTCATTCAACAGAAAGTAGGAGCAGTAATCCAGAGAAAAGTCATAGAAATTTAAATGAAATATCATTAAATAATGCCTGGAAAGAGAGCATTACTAAATGTTAGAACTAGCAAAGTGAACAGTTATCACATGCACGATGAAGTACAAACTTTGGATTGCAGTAAGCAAGCATGTTTAAATATTGAGGATAACTGCAAAAAGAATAGAAATTGAATGTGTAACTTCCAACTTGATAAAGCGGATAAAAGAATTAAATAAAGGACATTCACTCAATCCCAAATTAAGGCAGAAACCTTGAAAAGGAGCATAGAAAAATCAGGGTATTTAGAAAACAAAAGATAAAGATACCAATAGTCATAAGAGCAACTGGACTAAATTTACCAGTTAAAAAACAAATTGCAGAATTGGACTTTAAAAAGACCTACCATGTGATACACCAGCAAATTCTGCCTTTGGATTATAAACCGACCCCTTCTCACCACTTCCGCTTCCACCACGTCATCCAGGCCATTGCGGTCCCCGCCCCCTCCCCCGCCATGACCGCAGCGGCCTCGGAGCCGCTCTCCCTGCTTCCACTCTCCGTCCCCTGCCGTCTGCTCCTCGCACCGCCGTCCAGCGGGGGCCTTTTAAAAACGTTGGTTAAGTCCGAGCCTGCTCTCCTCGGCTCAGGGCCCTACTTAAGAAAAAAATCCAGAGTGCTTTACGTCCTGTGGCTGACAAGGCCCTCGGTGACCAGGCGGGACGCGTCCTGCGTTGTCCTGGCTCGCGTCCTGGTTTCCTGGCTGCTCTAGAACACACATCCGAAGGCTTTGCCCTTGCTCCCGCCCTTCTCAAGGCGCTCTTCTCCCGAGCCACAGCACCCACCGGCCTTTGCGTTAGGTCTGGGCCAGAGTAAGGACTGATGTGGGGCAAGAAGGGATCGTGGAGAGGATGCCGGAATCCTCAACCGCCCCGCGTTTCACCTGCGCTGTGCGAATCCGTATTCTTGAAAGTCTGATGCTGGGCAAGAGATCTGATTCTGGCGAGTCTGATTTGACAGTCCAGTGCTTTGCGTTTTCTCAGTACTGCTCAGCACAGTCTGGCGTTATCTATCTATGTGTCTGCCTCATCCCTCTGTAACATAAGCTCCTTGAAGGCAGAGAGTTTACCTGTTTTGTACCTCACTGCATCCTTAGCACCAAGGACAAAGCCTGACACGTGCTGGTTCAGAAACCTGCCCTAGTGCTTCCGGAAGCCCTGGTAGGATTCCGGTTGAATTTACACTGTCTCTTCTGCCTCTAACACTTAACACCATTGAACACAATTACTAGATTCTGCTTGCAAGATCTGGTACCAGAACAGTAGCAAATGTGCACATTCAGTTTTGCAAAGCACTGCAGAGCTGTTTAAGTGAAGAGTTTTATAACGGGTCTGATTCATGTGCTCAGAAATTTCCAGCTTACAGTAAGTAAAAGTAATTAGAAACTACCGCGAGCTAGTGAGCACTCATTTCACAGATAATGTCTGAGCATTTACTGTGTGTCAGCTCCAGGGGCAGAGGCGCAAGAGAACTGAAAAGCCCCGCCCTCTTTTGATAGTCTTGAACTTTTAACCATGTGAACATCAAAAATTTAAATACAAAGGCACTTAAATATTTGAAATTGTGTTCAGTCCTATTCATTTAGCTAAAATGAAGAAATCACCCACAAATAAATGTTCCATAGCATTTTGTGAATCTGTGGTCACCGATTTCATGCTAAATTCCTAGTGGTGAGGAGCATGTGTGACGTCTCGGTGTGATGGACACTCCCTGGTGACCAGTTACAGCAGTGTGACGCTTCTATAGAGCTGTTGCCTGTGGATGAAAGCATCGGGTGGAACCAGACAAACCACAAGCCCCAAAGGTCCCAAATCACAGTTTCTCATTACTTTTAATTGGTTAAGTGGTCTCAGAATTTTTTTTTTTGTTGAAATTTCACAAATGGCTATTTAGTTAGTTAGTAGAAAGAGATCTTGATAATTCACACATTTATAAAGTGAGAAGTTCCGTTGACCTGGACCTTTACACCATCTGGTTCCAGGTGAGCCCTGAGATGTCACATCATCACTTCTCAGAGTTTGGGAAAGGGGGAGGTCATTATTTTCTCATCACAAAGAGTTGGTGATACGAAATACTTTCATCTGTTATTTTTCCGACACCCCCTGGCAATGGGGTGGGGAGGAGAATGGAATAGACGGACTCCCATTGGTGTTCATGTTAAATGATGGACTTAGAGAATCGTGGGCCTGGAGGTTCTCTGGGGATTATCTAGCAATGGCTACCAGCCATTACTTCCGAACAGAAGGAGGTAAACCTGGAGGGGGGCGTGGGGGTCTGGGGGAATGTGTTGTACAAAGAGCACACTGAGTGTTGTTTTGTCTGTAGCTGGAAGAAAACAGTAAATGGTGCTAAAGCAGAGATCAACAGCAGGAGAACGGGAGCCAGGGAAATCTGTAAAAGGGGTTTTTCCTCTCTTATACTACATGTAAACATGTATCATATTTATAAATAAATCAATTTCATAAGTTTATATAGAACACAACTATGATAATAGAGCAATACAAATTTTTCTTTCAAAAATTTTATTGTATAAGTAATATTTGCATTAGAGAAAATTTTTAAATAGGAAAAAATCTCTTTCAATAATTTATAATCATTGTTAGTATTTTAGTGTACTGCTTTTCATGTTATTTTCCTATACACATTTTAACATGCTATAATCTTATAGTACAGTTCAGTATGTACAGTTCTAAGCTTCTTTTCACCTAAGTATATCACACCATTTTCTGTGTTTTTACAAAGTTTCCATTATTAAAAAATGCATGCTGATTAAATAAAATTGGACGAGGAAAAAGTAGGGGAATGATTTCTGTGGTATGCATCATTCAGACACAATCAGAATATTTTACTTGTTTTACTCAATGCTACATCAAAAACAATTCTTCTATACAGTTATCTGATCTTTAAAAACTACCATTTTGAGAAGGAAATCCTGTCAAACTACAACATGGATGAACCTTGAAAATATCACACTGTGTGAGATATGCCAGTCACAAAAAAGACGACCATTTCACGATTCCACGTACGTGAGATGAGCTAGCTGAAGTGGGCAGACTCTCAGGAGCAGAGGGTCTGCTGGTGAAGAGCAGGAGCGTTTGAATACAATTTTATGAAATGTAAAGATATATAAAGTAGTGATATTTTAAAATTAACATTGTTGTATATGTGATTTTAAATATATATTTGAATTTCATAAATTTATATATTCAACTTGACCAAAACTCTTTTAGGGAATTTTCTCATTAGGGAGAAAGAGGATGACTTTTTCTTCATCGCTGTATTCAGGTATCTCTTGTGCTAAACACTGCTCCTTTGCTTAAACCAAGTCTCAGCCCAGGGTAAAGCTTTCCCTCCAGTCCTAATGCAACAAGATTTGAAGCACTTGCTTTTGGTATACATGGGTGAAGAATACCCTAGTGGGGACAGTTACTCCAACACTGGCCGCCTCTGTCAAATAGGAGGGGACACTAGGTGGGGGGCGGTGGGGAAGGGTGCTCCAGCCAAGGTGGAGAGAAATGGGAAACTGAAGGGTGTGAAACAGTGTAGCTGGAGCCTCTGAGGCCCCCTATCCCCAGGGGGTAACATGGGGGAATTAATGGCTTGACAGCCACTGAGTCCCCCATCGCTCCAAATTGTAGAAACTCACAGTTGGAAGGGACCTTGTCAATTATCTGATTTAGGCATCTGTTGATTCTTAGAATCCAGCCAAGAGATGATTCAGTCTTTGTTTTTTTTGTTTGTTTGTTTTTTGTTTTTGATACTTTCAGTAATAAGAAAGGTGCTTATAACCCCAAAGAATTACATATTCTGATTTTTGCACAGCAATCTCTGGAATGTTTGGAGTAAATAATTTTTCTAAAATGAGCAGCTTTACAATTTATTTTATTTGTAAAGATAATATTTTTGGCAAATGCAATGAATTTGTTATTATTTTATGCTATTCAAGGTACAGAAATATTTTCTAAATTGTATTTATGTTTAGCTTTTGAAACATGATTTATGTCAAAACTTGTGTATTTGGTATTTATTAGAATCTAAATTGAAATGTCTTATGGTTTTCATATTTTTTTACAAATAGTTAAAAAATCATTTGCATATCTTATTTGGTGACCTGGAACTAGTTGAAATGTAGATGCTTTATAAACCATCTTAACTACCGATATTATCTTGCATTTGTGAAGCATGAAATAGTTCTGTTTATTGACCGACTGTTATGTCACTGGGGAGAAATGAATTTTCACTGTGTGTTTTATGGTGCCCATTCAGTGCCTTCAGCATTCAAATAAATAATGCTTTAATGAGAAAAGCGATGGCCTGGTGATTTCACTGTGGGAATGAGAGTAAAGAGCTCTGGGCTGTGATCCCATCAAAGCACCTGACCGACTTTCAGGACCAAGACAGGCATCACTTCCCTGTGCCTGACTTGCCTCAGATGCAAAGTAGATTAAGAAAATTGACTTTTACCGAAGTAGAATGAGAAGCAGTATTTGCCTCATGCTTTGAGACTTAGATGAATGTTGATATTTTTTAAAATCCCACAGTATTTACATATTTAGTGAGACTTCTCCATATTGGGGAAGAGAATGCCAAGAGACTGTGGAATGTTTGAAGGCACGGTAGCAGCCTCATTGTCCCTTTGTGTGACAATGAAAGTAGCAGAGTTTCTTCAGGTCACCTGCTCCACCGTCATTCTTTGCAGGAGAAGATGGGTGTATCAGGGCCTTGGTCTTCAAGGCAAACATCTGCTGGCACACTGGTAAAAGGAATTCACCATGAGTGGTACTTGAAGGCTAAGCTGGGGGACCGCCAGCTCAAAGGTTTCATTACCTTTGCATCAGCAAGTGCTGACGAAGTCACTCCCTGGTTGTCACCTCCTTTTCAGCACATTAGTCCTTCCCTTGGGTGAAACAAACTAGATTATAACTTACTTTGCCTCATTCACATTTGCAGTAAAGAGATATATTTGTTTTGTTTGTTTTGTCTTTTGAAGGGGAGGGATGTTTGGTGTCTGTTACTCTCCCTCTCTTATAAGTCCAAAGAGTCAAGTAGGGAGGGTGGGGAGGTGCAGCCCGCTAGGCAGGGGTCCAGGGAGGGCCTAGGCAGGAGGTATTAGATGTGCCTAGCAATTTTATACATTCTCACCACATTCCACACTAACAGATAGGAGACAGCACCAAACTTCCTTGTAAACAGGTAGGTCCATATAAGGCCTGAACTTTTAGCACCAGGAATCGATCCTTTTAGAAGGAGGTGTCTTGCACGATGTACAGCCCAAGTGCGGACACTATTGATAGAAATAATCATCATAATAGACCGAAGGTTCGAGAAGCACTTCCATATTATCACACGCAGCCTTCGTGGCTTCTGTGTAGGGTAGACACTGCTGTTCTACAAACGAGGACACCGAAGCTACAGGATGAATTTTAATTAAAATATTTTAAACGATTCTTGGTCTAACATGGTGAATATATTGTGATATTTTTCTATGATAAAGGCAATGTCTTTTTTTTAAAGACACTAATCTATATCAAAAGTAAGTGGATTTTCCCAGTATGACTTTGCTGTAAGTAAAGAAATAACAATGAATTTCTGGTGTTTTTGAACATGTCTACTGTAATTAGGGAATCTTCCTTTCTTTTTTTTTTTTAAACAATGTTAACTTTATTTTCAAAGTTAGATGACTTGACCTTTCCGTTAAGAGAACTGGGTCTGGTCCCAACACTGACATTAACTAGATGGGTGACAATTAACCAATTTTTTTTTTTTTTGGTTATATAGTTTCTTCATCTTGGTTTTTTTTTTAGGGGGGGATGGGGTAGGGGAGAATCTTTCTGGAATTCATTTCATTTTAAGTTGGTTTATTTAATTGAGTTTTCTCCTAGAGAAAGTAGATCTGAATTGCACCATTTTCTCTGTATCAACTCTGTAAAATCAGTTCTGAGTTTTGAATATCTGCTTTGCTATTGTCTAATAGTTAAGTGTAGGGACTTATGCTTGATGATACTGATTCAAAGTCTTTGGATTACAATATACCGTACACATCTAGAATATATATACACAGATACACGTACACATACTGCTGAAACAGATGAGCAGTAGCTTAAACAACAGAAATGTGTCATCTCGCAGTTCCAGAGGTTAGAAGTCCAAAACCAAGGTGTTGGCAGGGTTGGTTCTTCTGGTGGCTCTGAGGGAAGGCTCTGTTCCAGGCTTCCCGTGACCTGTGGGTGGCTGTCCTCATGTTCACATGGCATTCTTTCTGTGTGCATGTCTCTGTAGTCCCATTTCCCCTTTTTGTAAGGACACCAGTCATAGAGGCTTAGGGCCCACCCTAATGACCTTATTTTAATTTGATTACCTCTGTGAATACCCTGCCTCCAAATAGTCACATTCTGATGTACTGGGGGTTAGGACTTCAGCAAATGAATTTGGGGAGGACACGACTCAACCCATAACACTCTCACTCTCACTCTGTATCTACATACAGATATCTTTATCTGTATCTTTATATTTATATATGAATCTGTATCTATATCTATATATCTCTATACTTACTATATATGTATTTATACACACCATATTTGTGTGTGTGCATATATATGGTTCAGTATTTGATATACTTCTATTAAATCTTAAGGCATCTTAATACCTAAATTTAAATATTCATTGAACCATCACTGGATAACAAACATTTCTAGAAAGTAGTGTGTTTTTTCTGCACCAGAAATAATAGAACCACGTCTTATCCTCCCATCTCGCACACCTGTTCCAGATTCTCAGAAGTGGTATTCTGCCCTTCTCTTCTTGTTTCTGTTTTATGATGGAGGAATAGACGCTATTTTTGAAATGCCTTTTAGATAAACTAATGGAACCCATTAGTTCATGGAGTTTAGTGAGTAATTATATATCAGTGTTGGTTCATTAGTTGTGACAATGAACCAACTATAGTTTTAGCTACTATAGCAATGTAAGCATCATCCATGGGGACTTTGGTGAGAGGAATATGGGAACTTTGTACTATCTGTCTGGAACATATAAAATAGTTCGTTATGCCATCTTTAGAATTATCTAATTGTATTGTTTTTATGCCATTGCTCATATATCTTTTTGTACCAAAGAATGGATAAGATGTGGCCTCTAGAGGACAGTGTTGGGTCATAGAAAGATTTTTATAATCTGTCAAAGTTGAAAATGAACTTACTTTTTACTTTTGAACCACAAGGCTTCTGTTTATTCATTATCCCTCATTTGGATGGCGGTGTGTTCCACTTTGCAGCAGCCTGTAGATTTCTTATTTTTTGCTCAAAGAATAAATCTGTTAGAAATCTCTTCTGTTGAGTTGGGATCTATGAGCCTTTTAATAGGATTTTTGAAAGAGAATTGAAATTTCACAGCTCTTCGTAAATAGCCTGACATGTAAGTTAAGATCCATGGTATCTTGTTCGGCCACCATCAAAGCTGAACCTACGAGCAAGAGTCTTCTTGCTCATTCTCATCCCATAGTGCCAGGTACCAACATTTCTTTCTTTAGGTGTAATATTCTCTTAATTAGTGGTAGTAGAACAAAGATCCATTGACCATCAAGGTATTTAATAACTATTATAGTGACTCGATCTATATTTTGGTCCTTGAGATAACGACTGGTCCCCTCACCTGGTCCCTCATCCAGTGTTCCCTGTCTCAGGGAAGAGCATCACTCTATCCCATTTGTGCAAGTTGTCCTTGACTCCTCTCTTTTTTTCTAATCCTTGCCCATAATAGATCCAGGTCCTATTGATTTTACTTCCTAAATATTTCTTGAAACCATCTACTTCTCTCTCCATGGCCACCACTCTAGTCGAAGCCCTTAGATTATTACTGCAGAAACCATCTCACCTGCAACCAGCGGAATCTTTCAGACACAAATCAGGGAGACCTTCAGGGATTTCTCATTGGGCTTAGGATAACAACCAGAGTCACTTTCATGCCCCTGAGGCCCTGAGAAGTCTGGTCCCTGTCTCTCCAGCGTCATCTGGAAACGTTCTCCTTGCCCCCTGTGCTCCAGCCTCCTGGCACCCAGTGCATCACCCAGGGTCTCAGTGCGTGCGATTTCCTCCGCCTGGGGGTCTCTTCCCCGCTGTCTTTCTCTAAGGACCTTTTTTATAAATCAGCTCAAGTGTGTTTTTCTCATGAATGCCTTTCCTGATCCTCTGGCCTGGGAATGCTCCTTTACTTTATTATGCTTACATAAACACTCAGCTTTGTTGTTTTTTGAAGAATATATGTCTCCACTACCAGAATATAAACTCTATGAGCTGGGACCATGCCCAAGGATGCTCATTATCAAATCCCAGCTCTTGGCACAGGGCTTAGAAAAAGTAGCTGCTCAATACATTTGATGAATGAATAAGTGGCTATTTTTTATTGACTATTTAGGTAGAGGAAGAAGAACCCACTGGATACATTCGATTTGAAAAATTTCTTCCAGTGATGACCAATATACTGCTGGAAAGAAGGTAAGAAAGGAAGTGCGGTTGTTAAGGTAAAATATTGGTAAGAATTACATTGATTCCTAATCACTTGGCTTTTCCACTTTGTGTGTTGTACTCAATCAGTATTTATCCCCAGATAATGTCCCTCTAACTTTTCATCATATTTCTGAACTGCTAGTTGGTACATGCTTAGAAATATCAAACCCTTTATTATTAATCTAATAAGCAAAGTGTGATTAAAGGGCAAATAAGCTACAAAAAAACATAAATCAGCCACATTCTTGTTAACTTCTATTTTGAATTATTAATGTAAATAAGAATTAACCCTAATCATTTTTCTAGAGAAAGTGTAGCGTTTGCTTACCATAGTTGTTTATTATAGAAATTTTGTTCCCAGGTACATTGATTTCCCTAATGATGTGAAAAAAGCTAATAGATAACATCAAACATGCCAGTGATTTTGAACTAAATATTTCCTGTGGGTATGGAGTGCTATCAACTTTCATATCTAGAAATCCTAAAAGATTCAGTGAGGGAAGTATTTTTTTTTTCATTTTGGCAGCTTCTGTTTCATTTTATGTGATCATTTATCATGTAGAGACTGGGCTAAATACCATAGCATTTACTCCTGTCATTGCATCATTAGATACAGACCAGTTCCAGAAGATATCCTCCTCCGTGCATTTGAGGTACGTAAGCCCCAGATTTTATATATATTTATATTTACATTAAAATTTCATCTTATAGAATTTATTCACCAAATGAAAAATATAATATCTATCTTTCTCCCTAGGTATTAGACCCAGCTAAACGTGGGTTTCTTTCTAAGGAAGAACTGGTCAAGTATATGACCGAAGAAGGTAAGAGTGACTTATTATAAGTGAATTATTTAAGTGATTAATAAGTTAACAATTATGCAAAAATTTTAGGAGATACTTTAAAATCAGTCATTCTGGTTAAAAAGAGTTATTTACTATTCCTATTATTTGGTTTTAAGGTGGTTTTTGTTTTGTGGTGAGTAAGAGGAAAGGGTAGGTTAAGGAGAGATGAATTGTTGCCTTACAGAATTTTGTGAAGTATAATGATGCTTCTATAAATTAAAGGTATTTCATTCACTTAGAGTATTTTCAAAATAAAAGGTGTGCCACGTGGAAAAACATGAACTATCGATCACTATAAATCAATGCCTTTTAATTAGATTAAAGATTTGAATTAGAGTATTTAAAAATTCCTTTTTAAAGAGCTTTTCAGTTGGTGAAATTACAGATAATACAGCCGCAATTGAATATGAATTCACCCAAAATGTTCGGTTTTTTATGCTAATGGAACCATATATATTTGCTTTGAACTTGAACTATACCTGCACATACACAAACTTATATGTAATACCTGCACACCTATATATGCCAGCATATTTTCTTTAAGGATTCTTTATGCTCAAGCTGATGTATAAATTCGTTTTCTTTGAATGTCAGTAGCTTAAGGACATTTTGTTGTTTATTCTTATATTGGTCACCTCCCCTCCTCCCATATAAAGTTAGACTTCTTTCTCCATAACTTGCTCGCTCACAGATTGAGTCCTGAATGATTCAGAGTTGCTGGTCACTTGAGACAGAATCAAAAGTGCACGTAATTCTGAGTAGGGGAGAGGTAGACTGCGTCTGCGTGCACAACTGCTTTGACCATTCGACTCGGTCCACCCTTAGGTGGGAATACAGGGAATGAAAGTAGGGACAGCCTGACAGTCCTAGCTGCCAGCCAAGGACTCTTATGACATTGTTCAAAGTACCTTACAGATTAACTTTGATGGAAATGTTAGGACTTTCAAAGCATCAACCTCTTAACTCTAAGGATCAAATTAAGAGAAGTAAATCCCAGATCCTGTACAGCAATATGAATTTAGTCAAAGTGGTCGGAACAGTGCAATGTCATTACTATGTTGAGGGGTGCTGAGTTCAGTGAGAGGTGATGATACTAAAATCTGTTCCTTTTCTCAAGGATATTATATAATTATTAGGGGAAATAGAACTAACTTATAAAATAGTTCAGAAATATAAGACAATAGAAAAAAATGTGTATTAGCCTGGAAAACTTGATCTGGGAAGACTTAAAGAGGAAATAGGGTTCTTAAGATGACAGAATTTATGTGGCTGAGTTATTGAGAGCAGGGGTAAAATCTTATGTATTATAGCACCTCCACACATAGTAAGTCTCAACAAATGTTTGTTGAATGAATGAATGAATGAGTAGATGAATGAAGAATGGGTGAAGGCGCTGACGAGAGGAAGACATAGATTGATAGTTAGGAGACTCAGCATTTTGAAGGGACACTAGTAAGGGCCTGCTCTGGCAGAGGCGATGGGAATGGGGGGAAGAGACTGGTGCAGTGGGACTGTCTACAGTGGGATCCACGGGTCATGATGCGTAACAGAGGGCAGGGGACAAAGATGGGAGTAGAGTCGAAAGTAACGAGGCTTTGACCTGGGTGATAGGTGTTATGTTTTGCTCTTGACTGAAATAGGAAGTCACAAACAGACCGAGCTGAAACACAGAGACAATTCAGCTTTTCACAATATCCACAGAATATCAGCCAGTTTGAGATTATGCCTCTAAATGCCCAGGATGTCATATGGCAACCATAAAAGGTCACATTGAATCAACTTCATGGAAGTCCACATGTGTCCAGGCATGTTTATTGTGTCAGACAGTATTTAGCAGCAGGGAAGATCTCAAAAAAAATTTTTTTAAACAAACACATGTTACTACTTACATGCCAGACAGCGTTCTAAGTACTGTTAAAATAACATTTTAAACCTTCATAACAATCCTATATAATAGGATAGTATTTTCATCACCTCCATTTTATAGACAAGAAACTGGGGCACAGAGGGGTCAAGCGACTTGCCCAGCATCTGAACGCCAATAAGACAGCTTAACTTTTGAACCTGGGCATTCTGGCTCCCAAACTTGTGCTTTTAATCATTAAGCTGTTTTCCTCCCATCTTTAATCAAATGCTGCATATCCCTTTCCTCACCCAAGGAAGCATTGTGACCCCCTTCTGTAGTTTACTGGGGGCAAGGCCTTGTTCTGAGAGGCAGTTTGGTCGTTGAGTTCACAGACGCTGAGCTGGACCGCTGGCCTTCAGATCCTAGTCCTACCACCCAGCGGGGGCAAGGCCGCCTAGTGTCTTTGTGTGCTGGTGTCCCCCACTGCAAGTGGGGCTCACAGTGCTCACCTCTCATGAGGTTAACTTAATGTATATGAAGCACTTCGATCAGTGCCTGGCGCACAGTACTTCTCAATAAATGTTTGTTCTTAGTATTCTTTTAAGGACTTACATGGTACCCATCAAAGTTCATTGGCAGTGGATTTAATATTTAACAGTCAGGTCTAAAAAAAATTGAGAATTTGTCTTTTTTAGGTGTTTTAGGCGTTCTTTCTTTTCTTAGGATGCGAGCATGATTTCAGAAGAACTCAGTATGTTCCTCATGCTTAATAGCACTATCATCTTTGTCATCAAATCCCCACTCAAACAGTTTCTGGATTACTAACTAAATTCCCATTTAGAGAGCGTTGTTCATAGCGGCAGGTGACGTAAGCTCAGAAGGTAGATGATCCTCAGACTTTGGTAGCTTACCTGCTTTGGTACGACTTTTCACAGGTGAGGTGGCTATTTGGATATTTCTGTATTTTTGCTTAATATCAGACAAAGTTCTTTCTTAAATAGTCAGCAGCCTTTGTAGCATTCTTCCTGAGTTTGCTTCTCATCTTGATGAAACCAACATCCAGGATGGCCCTCAGCTGTTATCAGAATCCACCGAAAACCCAGAGATTTTCTGGTCAACTTTTGGTTTCATTAAACAGTAGCACTGAGCTAAACTGTGACAAAGAGGACTTTTCTGAAATGGTTGATGAATGGTATCTGTCACTGGGTTCAGCTGGCATCACCACACTGTCAGGACCTGAGTAGGGAATATTCATTCAGAGATATAATTGTTATAATTACACATCCTCGTTAGCTGCTCTTCAGCAGTTTTGCATAGCAACCATTTATCCCGTCATACCCTTACTAAATATAATGTTTAGACTTCCTATGAAACTGGTCTTCAAGTTAATCCTTTGGCAATTTCAATAAATAAATAAACAACCTTATCCATGATGTTTTATGCCTTCTGTGTTTTGGCTGGAATAATTGCTTGAACTATGATTTCTGTAAATAAGTCCAAAATCTTCCGAGGATACAGCAGCATCCTCTTTGAACCCCTGGACTGTCACGACTGTGTGACCCTCAAGGAGAGTAACCAGTGACATAATTGGGGCTGGTGGGGTTCGATGGCAGTTAAGCTGGCTAGTGGAAAGAGAACGAAAAAAATCAGAAGGTTGTAAGTGATGAAGTTCTCTTCTTGTCCTTCCCAGGTGAGCCCTTTTCGCAGGAGGAAATGGAAGAAATGTTGTCTGCTGCAATCGATCCAGAGTCAAATTCAATTCATTACAAGGACTATATAACCATGATGGTGATAGACGAAAATTAAACTCTCTAAATACTTACTTTCTTATTGAAAGGATAATTTTGAAAACCGCTTGTCCTTGTTAATTTTACACTTTATCTTATAATTCCAACATATGCTAATTAATGCTTTATGACAACTATTTCAAGATTTTTTTTTTTTAAAAGATGATCATAATAATTAAAAAATTTATTTGGTATGTCTTGCCATGTGGAATGACACATTGCTAATTATTTTTAAAGTATTCTTAAAATATTTTAACATTATCAGTGGATTATTATTAATATTCTACAGTAAAACCGGGTTACCTTCAAATTAATTGAGCTGACAAAATGAAAATGACTAGAATAACCCCTGGTTTGACATAGAAAGATCGTGGGAGGGGACAGAATGACCACAAATTGAAAATGAATAGCAATGTGAGGAAAGCTGCTTTTTCAAACAACAACACACACTTCAGCAATCTGAATGTGGAGGGAGAGTTACTAAAATGAATATTAATATTTGAGTCCTAATGAGAACCAATTACAAATCTCATTTGAGATGATGATAACTTAGTGTAAAAATTTAAATTTCCTGCTCCAGCATGTCACTGTTAATGGGATAGCTAAAGGAGCAGAGATAATTGAATCTAGAGAAAAGAGGACTGAATTGGAAACTGATAATGTAAGGAAGTGGCAATTATCTTCTGATCTTTAGAATCCTTACCTATTCAGAATACCTGTTGTGTGAATATTGCCCTGAACACTGAGGAAGAATATTAAGAAATCTTACGCTGTGCAGGAGGTACAGCTGTGCAAGGGAGCAGAATTAAGATATCTGCGTGCAAAGAGTCACATGGAAGAAGCCGGAGGAACTTAGAATTATAGGGGGAAATAAGCCAAAGGAAAATCAATAATCTTCCATAACCTGTATATACTTGTATTCTCTCTCTCTCTCTTTCTATTGAAGATGCTTCACACGTGTGTAAATGCACATAAACACTTGACGTTGCCTGTGATTCTTCCTCCCCGGCATGCAGTCTTGCCCCCTAAGAGAGGATAGGATGCTGCTACCCAAGAGACTATTTGCCACTGGTCATTTAGTCATGAAACATTTGCTGAGTATTACTGGCTAATACGCTAGGAACTGGAGTTGCAAGGGGAATCAGTCCCTAACTGACAAATGAGGTGGCAGTTTAGCGAGGCAGAGGTGCGAGTCAGTTGCAGGTGGGCACGTTCAGGGCACCGGGCAGGCGCACAGGAGGGCAGCTCACCTAGCCGGGCGGGAGCTTCTGGGAGATGAATAACCCTCATGAGTGGAGAGGGCTTCCCAGAACAGCTACCGCTGGGCTTAAAGACAAGCGGTTTACCATGTGGGCGACAGGCACAGGGCATCTCAGCAGGGGGACAGCAAGGACGAAGCCCCCAGAAGTGTCCTGGCACATGGAGCGATGTGCGGGTTGAGAGTAGTGCAGTATGTCGGTATGTGGGAGGTACGGTAGATGAGAGGGAGATGAAATTGGAGTGGTAAACACGAGCTGTATCATTGAAGATACTGGGTTAGGTGTACGGTTAGGATTTTAGTGTTAGAGTTTGGACTTCCTTCTGAAGATCATGGAGAAAGAAATCTCATTTGTAAATAGCACAGAAAGTAGATGTGAAGAGTCAAGACTAGAAGGAGAGAGACCGGAGGTGGGCTGTTTGGTCGGCGCGAGGAGCATGATGGGCAAAGACAAGCATGCATCCCGGGTCTCTGATTTGGGCAGCTGGTGAGTTACAGTGCCATTCATTCAGGTAAGAAATCCAAGAAGCAGGCTGGAGCTGATGGGCAAAATGATGAGTTTGGCTGTGGACATCTTGGGATTGAGGAGCTTGGAGATATCAGTAATCAACTGGATTAATAGAAGGAAGATCTGGCTAGAGACATGGGGTTTGGAGTTTATGAACTCTAGTAGTAGTTGATGCTTTATTTTTCATTTTTATTTTTTTAATTTTAATTTTTTTTGGGGGCGAGGCAACCCTTGGCTGACCTCACAGATTGCAAGGACCTTGTCAGTTTTACAGTCCCTTTTTATTTTTTATGCCTATAGCATCTGGTCTTTCCAGGTGGTTTCCCTTGAAGTACTAACCGGGCTTGACCCTGCTTAGCTTCTGAGATCAGACGGGATTGGTCTTGTTCAGGGTGGCATGGCCGCAGACAGAGGTCGATGCTTTAGAAAGAAGAGGGAAGATGGCCAACAGAGCCATGGGGGCCATCGGCAATTCGAGGGGCGGGAGAGGAGCCCACAGAGATGGGGAAGGAGAAGCTGGAGAGGAGGGGAAACGGGAGAGAAGCCGAGCATGGAGGATGGGTGACGTGGCCACGAGGAGGAGACATGGGCCGGAGGGAGGCGGCAGGTGGAAGGAGTTAGTTTTGGAAGACGAGACACACACCAGCGTGTTTCTGTTCAAAAGGCTTAGAAGCAGCAGAGAAGCGGAAGGTTCTAGGGTGGTGGGAGGACCAAGTTCCAGAGCGAACACAGGATGGGCCATGGGCAGTTTGGAACATGAGCCAGCTTACGTAGTCCCTGCCTGATGGCCTCCGTTTCCTCTCTGAGCGAGGAGGAGGGCGCTAGGTCACAGAGCCTGGGGAAAACGGTAACATTTGGAAATACCTCGTGGGAAATGGGAGAATGAGCTGAGAAAGAGCCCGTATCAGGACTCTAGAGAAATCCTGGACTTCATTCAGTCGCGCAGGCTCAGGAGCAAACGTGGTGGCTTGTTGTAGTGACTCAGGGTTGAGGTTTTGTCCTCCGGTGGGATGGAAAGAACCAAGGGTCAAGGGCGTCGAGGTGTCCCCGAGAAAGCAGTTGTCATCCTGGAGTCCAAGTACTGGGGACAGGTGGAGGTCGGGTGGGTGACAGGCTGGGAGGGAGGGGCTGTGGCCTCGGAACCTCTGATCGGGCAATGGCCTGTGTGCCGGGGATAAGGGCTGCGTCCTGCTAGGAGTCCGACGTCACCGTGATCTTAGAGGAGTCTTCTATTCTCCTGGGTTGCTGCTGTCAGTAATAGTAATAGGGACCATTTGCGGACTGGTCCCTGCGTGCCAGACCGTTCTGAGTGCTGTGCACGTATTAACTCATTTATGCTGACAGCCACCCCATGACATGGCGTGACGGTGTTACCCCATTTCGCAGAGGTGGTGACAAAGAATTACACAGCTCTAAGGGGGTCTGTTAATCACATTTTGCTGAGTTATGTTGTGTAAACAAACAACCCCAAAATCTCAGTGGCTCATTACATGGATGTTATTTTTTACTTGTTTTATGCCACCTGGGGTCAGCTGGGACTGTGCTTCACGTGTCTTCTTTGTTCAGTTCGCCTGCTTCATAAGTGGGGTGACCGCATGTCCCAGTGTACCCAGAGTAGTCCCAGCCTCCACTGTTGTCCCAGCATAATTATTAATCAGTCTCCCTTTTAGAAGTACCTCAGGTGACTAATATGAGGTCATCTCATTTAAAAACCAGTGAAGAAAAATGATGGACAGGAATCATCACTTATGGGAAGTTTTATGAAAAAATAACGGCAGTGTAGTAATGGAAGGCATCTGTCCCCTCACTAGTTCCCCAGGACTTTGCAGTGCTGCTCAGCTGTCCTGTGGGAACCACCACCCAGAGGTGACTGCAGCCACATGCCTCGAGGCCGGGGTGGGCAAGGGTGCGAGGGGGCGTGGTGACCCTCAGCATCCACAGACAGGCCACAGCTGCAGCTGGGAACACACTGGAAGGTGGCAGCATGCCCAGGGGCATCATTGGGCAGCAGCGGCCGGCACCCACACGCAGTGTGGCAGCATGTGCCAATGCTTACTGCATAAGCCCAGGCGTGAGCCAGCTCCGCGCTGGTGTCTGAGCCCTTGCCATGCAGATCCTGGTTCTGCCAAAGAAAGACAGTCTGGTGAATGAGCCCCAGTCTCTCCATGATGATGGCGATGACATCGCGTTCTCCTTCCTAGGAGAGGCTCCCCGAGAGGATGCGTCAGGATGGGGTACCCCGAATCCCACCTTCCAGAATTCTTTTAAAAGTTCTGAAGTTCTGACTGATGTCTCTCTTTAGTAGTCCTAAGAGTTAGCTTTATGGAATATGATTAATTTTATCTTTAGCACAAATTTGTCGGTTTATTTAAGGTTATCAAAAAGAACAACACAGGCTTTCCACAGAAATCTCATTTGATCTTAGTTGCAGAATAAATGTAGCATATTTGCAAAGGGCACCTGTTTCTCTATACTCAGACCATTTCAGTTTGTATTTTACCCCTCGCTTACCTACCTACTTACCCTCAACATCCAGTTTAAATCACAATGGCACTTTCCTGGCAAGAAGAACTTGGTCTCTGGTGCAGGAAGTTCCCTCATCCTTGTGACTCCGGCTTCTGCCGAGTCTGCCATGGCCACCAGCCCTGCCAGCCGGCCGTGTGGAAGGACAGCTCCGTGCTCACACTTCTGGGCTGGGGAAGCTGTGTGACCAGGGCGCGGAGCCCAGGCCTGGCTGTCTGGAGATCCCCAGGCTCTGGTCCCTGCTCTGCCCGCAACTCACTCTGGGTCAGACGCTTCCCTCCTGTGCGCGTCCATCTGGAACATAAAGAGCCCCACTTCGGTCCTCCTCCCACCTTCCAGACGTAGCAGTGCAGATGTAGTCCCCTTTGTGTGCACCAGATGTCCTAGCGCCATATGCTAAGGGACAAAAAGAATGTCCAGGACGCGGGCTGGTGGGGTTCCCATTGGCTGGATCGTTTTCTGTGGAATGGAGTGGGCTTAGCTCTTTCTTTTCTTCCTTCCTTCCTTCCTGCTTTCCTTCCTTTCCCTTTCCCTAACCACTGCCAGATGAGGAAGCACCTTGTTTATAGCCAATTCTTTGCACAAGATCGGTGTCCCTACATAGCCCCATCTGGACAGCTTAAATCAGCAGAGCACCTCAAGGTCACACGCCCCCTCTCGTGCCAGGCCCAGGAGGCTGGCTCCCAGGCTTGTGTTTCCGAAGTGTGCTTCCTAATCCCTTTCAGAAGCATCTGGGAGGGGGTGCTTGTTAAAATTCCAGATTCCACACCCCTAAAACAAAATCTCCAGAGGTGGGGTCTGGGAACTCACATTTTTAATAGACATTCTTAAGGGAGTCTTGCACACTGTGATGTAAGGACCTGCTGGGGCGGCTCTGCGTCGTGACGGCGTGGGTTTGGGGCTGGGGGCTGCCTCGTGCTCACGGGGATAGGTGCAGACCGTGAACGGTGCTGAGTCTTGCGTCTTAATTTGTAAAGTAGAAAGAACACCTGTCTTGCAGGGCTGGCGTGAAAACTAAAGGAAATAATAAAAGTGAAAATTCTTTAAAGGTTATAAGGTATGACACAAATGATTATTTATGGGAAACTGGCTAGGGAAGAAGGGAGGAGAATGAGGGGGCGTGGAGGGGTGGTGGAGAAGAATGGGGGGCGGTGGAGAAGGAGGGGATGAGGGAGGGGGAGGGGCCAGGAGACAGACTAGTCAGCGAGTGAAAGGAAGTAGGTAGGTGACAATCTCACCTATGAAGTGTGGGTGGTGAGCCCCCTGAGGTGCCAGGGGATTGGCTGTCATGGTGCTATTTATTATAAACTGTTAAGTCTATTTCTAGAATGTGAAATTAGGAGGTGTCTGTCTGATAAAAAGTTGTGGGAAAAGAGAGAGCATAAAATTTAGCATCTTAACCATTTTTAAGTGTACAGTTCAGTAGTGTTAAGTATATTTACATTGTTGCAAAACAGATCTTCAGAACCTTTTCATTTTGCAAATCTAAGATGCTATACCCATCGAATAGCTCCCTTTCCCCTGCCCCTAGCTGCTGGCAACCACCATTCTAACTTCTGCTTCTGTGAGTGTGACTGCTTTAGTTACTTTACGTAAATAGAACCATACAGTATTTGTCTTTTTGTGACTGGCTCATTTTACTTAGCATAATGTCCTCAAGGTTCATCCACATTGTAGCATGCGACAGGATTTTCTTCCTTTTAAAGGCTGAATGACATTCTGCTGTATGTACATTCCACATCTTGTTTATCCATTCATCTATTGGAGGACATTTGAGTTGCTTTAACTGCTTGCCTATCGTGAACAATGCAGCTGTGAACACGGGGGTGCAGATATCTCTTTGAGACCTTGCTTTCCATTCTTTGGGATATATACCCAGAAGTGGCATTGATGGGTCCCTCTTCTTTTTTTAAAAAAAATTGCTATCAAACATAGTGCTTTTAGAGCAGCGTGAATGATTCACCTTACCTACTGGAGAAAACTCTCATTCATTTGAAAAAAAAAATCAAGTTGAAATTAGGGGTCAACTCTAGTTTGGGGGGAGGAGGTAAGATAAAATGGCACATTATGAAATTTAGGACATAGTTTTATATGAACAGCTGTTCTAAGTGCCAAAAATCTCTTGCTACTTCTCAGGGAAGACCGCAGCTCCTCAGTAGGAAATCTCAAAAGAGGCTTCTAACCATTTATCACTAAGTTTATGAAATTTAACATTAAAGTGTGGACTGAATATCACCTGACTTTAAGTATAGCTAAAAAATATCAAGGCTTGTTTTTGGGTTTGAATGCTGAGTGTTTAACTGCCTTACCAGGTGTGCTGGGTACCAGCTCCAGCCACGATATTCACTCAGGCGAAGTTTACTGCTAGTGATGATAAAAGTAAACCTATTTTTCAACTAGTCTTCTCGGTAATTTATAATTTCTCATCAATTCAGATTAGACTCTCACTGTTTCTATCTGGTAATATGACTGACAAAGAGATCCTACTGGGGTAGACGTGGTCCCACCGTGCTATTGAAGTTCACATCTGCTTACAGTATCCATTATATTATCTTCAAGGTTACTTTGAGGGAGACTTTTTAAGCCACTCATCTGAATATGAAGTGTAATTGTAATAAAATCAGATAACATCTGTGAAACCCTCCACTTAACTGGGCACCCAGAAAATGAGTAGACGCTGCACCAAGCAAGGTAAAGGTGTGTGTGCAGGTGTGAAGGCTCCTGCGTGCTGCCCCGAGGACACCTGCCTGCCCTCCTGACACCTGGCTGGCTGGCACAGGATCCAGGGAAGATGTTACTGTCTGTCCATACTGCATATTGGGAAGCTCTCATTCTCATTTCTATCAAAACATATAAATTAAAATAGAAATTCTAATTTTCTTACTGCATCCTAATGAACTATCTCCCTTTGAAGATAACTATTTTAGAGAATCTCCACAGGAAAGTGTCTTTTGGAAAAACAATGTAAGATACTCTAAAAATTATTATGGTATTTTAAAAGCAATACATAGCTATTCAAAGCAAAGAAAAAGAGAAAACCCAAGGATATGCATCTCTATCTAACCTCTTCAGAATCTCACAGTGGAATGGATTGGTTGGGGTTCTCACTGTACAGACAGAAACAGGCCTGCTTAACAGAAGCAAAGGGGATTCACGGGAAGCTACTTTGACTGAGGAAGGGGTGCCCACAGAGCCCACAGGCTTCTGGGGGCACAGAAGCAGGGAGCGAGATGTAGCAAGCATCTCGTAACTGACACAGCCTGTCAAGGGCCGCTGCTGCAGGAGATGGCCCTGACTGGCTCAGGTCAGTCTTGGGAGAGACAGCCCCGCGGGCTCAGCAGGACCCGCTTCTTGGCCTCGGTCTTGGAAGGCAGGAACCACCCAGCTACCGGCGACACCCACCTGGGGCAAGAGAACACTCCAGTAAGAAGTCAGGGCAGAGCTGTGGGGGGCGGGGGGAAGAAATAAACAACAAATAATTATTACAGGTTCACAGGTTCATCTTACACATGCTGTTATGCAACCGGCACTTTAATACATCATGAAACTAAGTGATGTATTAAATACATCACTTAACTATTAAGGTAGATGCAGCTAAAATATACATTTAATCACTGAACAGTATCTAATTGTTGGGCTGTATTTTTATGCATTTACCTAGTTCTTTATTCTGGTCATTTAAATAATTTTCAGGTTTCTTTTTTTCACAATAAATTGTTATAAACATCCAGATAGTTAAATCTTAATTTAATTATTTGGTTAGAATACATTCCTAGCAGTGGAACTGTTGGGTCCACTTTGAAGAGCTGGGGACCTGTGTTTAGAAATGCGCATTTAAAAAGACAGCCCGGCTCCGTGCAGGCCTCTCGGGTCTCCGTCCGTGTCCACGGCGGGAGGCCGTAGGCCCTGTGGGTTGTGTGGTCCAGAACCACGGGTGAGTGCAATGTGTCTGCAGGCGATCCCGGAGAAAGAGTGTTCCCATACCCCAAACTCGCACTTTTTTTGTTTTGTTTTTGAATATTACCAACTCGATAGGCAAAAAAATAGTATCTTGTTGATTTTAAAAAAATTTACATTTGGTTGAGTTCTTGAGGTTTCTGAAGGCCCGTGGCAATGCATACTGAGGGAGTCTGTTCATTAGCTCAGGTGGCTCCAGATTTGATCCTTACAGATTATTTCCTGTGAGACAGAAACAAGAACCACTCTGGCTGCTGTGAAATGGAGCCCACAGAGCACATTCTAGGCAGAATCTGAAGTCGAGAAGTACTTTCATTCTGAGCAGTTACCACTTGGAGGAGGTGAGTAGTGAGAATGAGCCACTGGTGCACAGATTAGTTATCAGGAAATGTCACAAATATTCAAGCAAAGCCATAGGAACTGGGAAAATAAACATGCAAGTAAGCGAAGAATGATCCCCAAAGCCAGGATGAGGGGCCAAATGGCCCTCTGCTCTACCACCAGCGTCTTGGGATGTGAATGTTTCACAGTGCAGTTCATTTGCTCATTCAGTTGACATTTATTGAATTCCCACTACATGGCAAGCACTGTTCTGGGCACCGGAGATGCTAAAATGAATGTGAGAGACAGCCCTTGTCCTTGAGAGATTTCAGCCTTATGGGAGAGACTGAAATGAGGAGTTACACTAGGCGGTAATGGTCCAGCAACGTTAGCGAAGTGCTTTGGGATTGGAGCAGAGAGGAGCTAGCTTTGCCTATAAGACTCCAAGGGGATGTTACAGAGAAGGTGACAGGATGAACCATGAATAGGTTTCTGTTCTCATACTGGCAGTATTGCTGCCAGTACTCAGTGGGAGAGAATGCTCCAGAATGAGATAGCTTGAAGCTTCTGCTATAATAACTTTGTAGCTCAAGAGGCTATAAAGGCTTAGGGGAAAGAATCGATCTAATTTAGGATTCCAGCTGTGCCAGGTACAGGATATGTGACCTGAGAAAAGTTATTTGATGTGGCTGTACCTCTGTTGCCTAGCTACAAAATGGCAGCGATCATATCTACCCTGTAGGGTTGTTCTGAGTAAGGGCTAGCTGCATGGGAATCCATCTTTGCAAAGTGCTCAGTAATAGCTGTTGAATGGTGAATATAAATATTTTCCTTATATAGTAAATCTTTTAATATTATATAATGAGGTTGGGTCCAGAAACATGTAGGATTTCTGGGAATAAGGAAGGTTGTTTTCCTAAACTAGTGACCTCAGGGATTTCATAGAAAAGGTGTTCATGTCATCTGAACTTCATTCATTCAGTAAGCATTTCTCTAATGATACTCTGTGCTAGCAACTGCTCTAGCAAACAAAACAGAAAGGCAATAAATTAATAGATTTATGTGTCAAGAAGGGATAAGCACTGTAAAGATAAAGCAAGACCAGGGGGCTTGTCCTAGCCGGAGTGAGGTGGGATGTCCTCTCCAAGGAGGTGACATTTGAGCAGTGACCTGAAGGGAACGAGGAAGACTGGGGAGGAGCATTTCCTGCAGAGAGACCATCAAGTACCAAGCGTTTGGCAGCCCGAAGGAACAGCGAAGAGGCCACTGAGGCGGTGGCCGGTGGCCGGAGTCAAGGGAAGCAGGAGCTGGGGATGGAGAGGCAGGCAGGGCCCAGCGCATGCAGGGCTGTGCTGGCTGCGAAAAGGGCTTGGGACGCTGGCTAAACGTGAAGGCAGGCCACTGAATAGTGTGGAACCAGTGAGTGGGTGTCTCAGAGTTAGCGGGAGAAGCTGTCTCGAACTGGGGTGACGGGTGTGGTGAGAAGTTGTTGGATTTGGGATCTGTTTGGAAGGTAGAACCAAAAGGATTTCCTAACGGTTTCGATGTGAGTGGAGAAAAACATCAAGGAAGAGGACAAGATTTTGGTCTGAGAGATGAAGTGCCCTGCGTTAAGGCTTAGTGGGGAGATGGAGTGCGGTGGGGGGCATGTTAACACTGAGAAACCAAGTCAAGTCTGGGTCAGCTGTCTGCCCAGAGCCCAGGGGAGCGGCTGGGGCTGGAACAGTCCATGTGTCTCGGTGGTGTCTGCAGCTGTGTGTTGGTTGGGTGGGATCACCTAAGGAGGGAGGAAATGGGGAGAGAAGGGCTCTCAGGACTGACCTGGGGCAACCCAAATTCAGAGACAGGGAAAGGAGAAAGATCAGTGAACAAGACACAGAGGAAACGTAATATCAGGGCAACCCCTCCCACCAGTACCACGGAGGGCCTCACACAGCTCTTTCTTTTCGATGGTTCTTCAGATTCCCTGAGACGATTCGGACTCACCTGGATCAGAAAATGCTGCAGGCTTAGTATGTCCAAGCCAACATGAACTGTCAGCCTCCTCCCCCACCACCCCCTGCCCCACAGCCATGATTTCCTAATGTTTTGAAACTCTCGCGACCTTCAGCTGGTCACCGTCCTTGTCTGAGTGGAAGGGGGTTGAGGCAGAGCCTGGTTGGCATGGTTTTTAGCTATGGGCTAGATCTGGATGAGTCAATGCAGTGCGGTGGCTGTCAGAAGTAAGCCACTGAAAATTGTGTGTCTGAAGGTAAGTGGGAAGAGATTTGGGGCTCTTAATTTTAAAATATCAGGAAAGAATTAATGTGACTCAGATGCAAAATGCAACCATCACACTCTCGTGCCTGAAACATCACTTACTTTTCTAAACACTCGAACTCCAAGCCCCTACTGGCCCATCTCATTACCTTGTGTCACACACGAATCTTGGCACTTATGTGGCACCTCTAAAAGCTAACAGTAGTTACCAAGAACGTGACTGTTAAACATCAAAACTGGCTTCAGTCATTTTTATCACTGCCTGTCACCTCATGCCACTGTGGAAAACTGGGATGAAGAAACTGACGGGAACCTGAGCACATTCTCTAAAACTGGGCCTTTGCCCACAGAGTTTTAAAGGGCATATAATGGCATGATGGTTGTCAGGACTACAGGGAGACTACAGTAGAGGAAGCTGCAGGAAGAGGGCCGTTCCTTTCCCTCCCACTAGCCCACACGCCAGCAGCAGCCTCCGATGTGAACCAGGCCTCCCAGAGGTTCATGGCCTTCCCTCTCCCGCCTGCCCAACAGCTACTTCCGGGTCATGGCCCTACCTCTCCTGCCTGCCCACCACTCCCATCTCTCTCCCCAGGCAATTCCTGTCTATTTGTTTGTACACAGGCTTTTGCAAACGGACCTTTTGGTTCTGCCCTGTTTGCAAGGGAAGCCCCAGTTCTCTGGGCCTCAAAGGACAGCCTGCCCCTTTGAGGAGGTGGGTGGTGAGGAGGAGAGGAGGGATTACTTCAAAGTTTTTTTCTTCTGTAACAGCAGCAAGAATAATAAAATAACAACTCTAAAAATTATCCAGCCAGGCAGAGAGGCACTTCCTATTTTCAAGCTGTAATATACGTGTTTCTGTAAAGTGTTTTAACATGGAGAGTTAGTAGGAAAAGTACAATGACACCATGCAGTGTCTCCTTCCTCAACGGCCATCGACTCAGGGCCAGTCCTGGCTCCATCTCCAGATCACCCCCACCCCGCCCATTATTCCAAAACAAATTCAAAATATCATTTCATTTCATCTATAATTTTCCAGCATAATTTTTTATTCTTTATTTTTCATTTTTATTAATGTTTACATAATACTTCCATGTATATTTAAAAAGAATCCTTTTTTTAAAAAAAATAACCACAATACTATTATCATCTCTAAAAAATAATGATTGCTTTATGTTATCAAATATCCAGCCAGTATTTAAATGATCAGTTTTCCCATAAATGTAATGAGTGGCTTTCAATAAAAACACAGTTTGGTTGAATTAGAAGTCAGATAAGATCGATTATATTGTTATTGGTTGGTATGTTTTTTAAGTTTCCTTTAATGAATAATTTTCCCCTCCAACTTTTTTCCCCCTTGACAGTTTAGTCATTGAAGAAATCAGGTTGGTTGTCCTGTCGAGTTTCCCACACCCTGGATTTTTCGGGGTGCATTTCCGTGGTATATCCGGTGGAAGGTGTTCCCCTCCCGTCACCTCCACCCTCATCCCTGCTGGATTATTTCAAAACAGATTTCCAGACATCACGTCCTTTTATCTGTAAGGGCTTTGATATCTTGAACAGAGAAGGATCCCCCACCCGTTTTTCCCATACTACCATGAAACCATTATTATAACTTAAAAAAATTAATAATGATTCTTTACCATCACCTGATTTTTAATCATTGTTCAGATTTCCACAGTTGTCTCATAAATGCCTTTTTAGTATTGGTTTATTCTAATCAGGATTCAAACAAGGTCCATATACGGTGTTTGGTGATGTGTCTTTTAATAACACTCCCCTTTCCTTTTCTTCTTGCCATTTATTTGTCAACAAGCCTGCCCATTGTTTCCATAGACTCTTCCACATTTTGGACTTGTCTGATTGCACGTCTGTGGTGCTGTCTGACATGTTCCTCTATTCCCCGTATTTCCAGTAGTCCTATTGTCAAATCTAGAGACTTGATCAAATTCAAAGCCAGTTTCGTTTTCTTTCAGGTTTTACTTTTCTGCAAATCTACTTCTTTGGAGGTGCTGTATTTTTATTGCCTTCTCTAAAGAAGCACATGATGCCTGAATTATCTCTGTTCATCGCTTGCTCAGATTTGGTTGCCGTCAGCCTGATCCAGCCAACAGTGACTAAAAAAATTCTATCATTTCTTCTGCACTGATGTGCTGGAATTCCTCTATTAAGGATAGTTTTTATTCTTGGACAGTTTGATTTCTTTGAAATGTAGTTTGTACAGCAAGAGCACTTTGCTTGGTGTTTTTCTTTATTTTTTCAAAAGAAATGCTTTTTGTTTTGCTGTCAATGAGAAATGTATTTGCTTTAAAAAAATCCAAAGGTTGGCATTGTCCAGGAAAATTTAACAAGTTTATTTATAATTGTTATAAAGTTGAACTGCTGACACTTGTTCACTGAAACATTTTGACTTGTAATAACACTTTATGTTCCTACATTTATATTAAAAATTCACACAAATGAAAGTGGGAAAGCTGCCAATACCTGACTTCTGTCCCGTTTTTTCACTTGCAATGATATACTTCGGTACCTTTTGACCCCATGAAAATAAAAAATAACATTCAGGACTACCAAAAACAGGAAGAAGAGAATTTATTTATTTTTTTTTTAAGAATGAAATGTTTCCTATCTTAGTGGATTCTTAAGCACCTTCTCCAGGTATGCGGCGTGCTAGCTGGGTGTCTTTTGGCATAATTGTCACACATTTGGCATGGACAGCATACAGGTTGGTGTCTTCAAAAAGGCCAACCAGATAGGCCTTGCTTGCCCCCTGCAAAGCACCAGTACCTGCACTCTGGAAACGCAGATCTGTTTTTGGGTCCCGAGTAATTCCTCGCACCAGCACCAGACGCTGGAAGGGAAGTTTGCGAATCAGAAGTTCAATGAACTTCTGATAACGTCTAATTTCACGGAGTGCCTTTGGACCAGGCCTGCAACGATGAGGTTTCTTCACTCCTCCAGTAGAGGGCGCACTCTTGCCAGCGGCTTTTTTGGCCGGTTGCTTCCTCCGTGCTTTTTCATCCGCAGATTTGCGGGCTGTGCTAGGTACGAGTCACGGTATGGAGACCGCCTTACTTAAATCTCCTTACTTAACCTCTTCTCCTTGGGCTGGAGCTCAGCGAGCCGGAGGCGGCGCTGATATTAGGGAGCGACGGCCAAAAGAAATGTTTAAAAAAATTTTTTTTTAAAAACCCATGAATTTCATATTTATAATAATGTGTATTATAGGAGGGACTTGAAATTGCCCGTGCCCTTTTCAGAAGTATAAGCCTCCATATGGCACGTGTGCCAGCCACAGCTGCACTGGATAACATTTTCTTACCTTATTATTTTCTGGTGACTTACAGTGTTCGTATTAGCACTTACACTGTTATTTTTGTCAAAGTGAGTATTTTTTTTCATGTGGATAGAAGTGAAGTGTTTGGACTTGACTTAATAAAGCTGTTAAAGATTGCTAAAACAGGCTTCAAACATCACAGGGTTATAAGGAAAAGCAAGATTTAGAATGATTGTTTATATAAATAGCAAGAATCCATACTTCCGAACATAATTCTTTCCTAACTAATCAACTAACACACATTTCTTGTTTCGATATTAATATATTTAAATTATATATTTAAAATAATGTATATTTTTAATAAGCATTCACACAACTCATTTTTACAACTTGTTATTTATATGTTTCTTACATTTTAAATTTGGTCATTCAGTAATACACATTGTAACCTGGGTAGAAATTTAATTAATTTCTGCAATAATCCGATTAACCGGATAATTTCAAAATTCTCTTAATCTGTGAATTAGGAATTTATATGATATAGAGAATGGAACTATTTCCTACCAGTTGTAACTTAACTCCAAGGAAAATGTTACATTTCTAAATCCCCGATGGCCGTGATCCAAATACGCAGCTCACTCGGGGACTCTGAGTCCCATTAGGCACCAGCGCGGTTGCGTGGGCGAGCGTCCGCGCTAACGGCCGCGTGAAGCCAGAACCGTGGGCTGAAATGGTAGACTCCAGGCGCGAAAAGTTTCAGTCTCTAACAGTGGAAAACCTTGCTGGGAAGAAGGTGATGGATGGGGAGGGAACTCTTCCCCCAACTGGTGGTGGAAGCCGTGAAACCCACGGGCGCCATGCCGAGCACGGCCAGCAGAGGGCGCGTTCCTGGCTTCATGCGCTTGCGCACTGCGAAAGCGGAGGTGCAGCCAAGACTGGAGACGTGGAGCAAGACAAGCGTGTGCATTCGGGTAACGGACTTCACGGTGCCAAGTGGGGGTCGGCTTGTTCAGTGGCCCAGGCACCCTGAGTCTGCACACCGCACCCCATCGCCCACCTCCTTTAATACAAACCAGATCAAAGGCTGCAACCGGTCTTCAGGCTCCTCCCGCGCCCCCGGCCTCCTGTTCCGATCTGAGGACCGGGCCTCGTCTTTGGCAGAGAGCGAGACCCCTTCAGGCCCGCACGCTCCGAAATCCCTGTTGTCGGAGGACAAATGACACCTTTAGGGTCCGGGGCCGGAGGGTGCAGCTGCCAGGCACAGCGGGGCCTGTCTCCGGGGGGCCGATCCCGCCCTGCGCGCGCAGGCGCGTGCGGGGTCCCCTAGGCCTGCAGGGTCCCCCGAGCCCCGCGCCCGCTCCCAGTGCAGCGTTCGCAGAGCCGCACCGAGCCCTGACCCGCTGCGGGGCCTGTGCTTTTACTCTCTCCACCTGGGCCTTAACCGCCCCGAATCCTGACCGCACCCCCGGGAGGCCCTGCCGCTTCGGGCGGACCCCCCGCGGGGCCATTCCTGCTCCGGGCTGCCTCGCCGCCACCCTCCTCCACCCGGTCGTCCCTCTGTCCTTCTGTCTGTACCTTTCCCGCGTGTGTACATCTCTCGGGCCATGACCTTACTCCGGTCAGCCCCAGCTTTTAAGAAACACCTCCCCTTTCCTTAGACGTATCCCCTTTATCGGTGGTCTGTCTGTCCCTTCGCCACCCGGCACTTTGGCCCGCCCCCTCCGTCCCTCCCCTCAGTCCCTCAGGCTCCCGCGCTGGCCCCGCGCCCACCACGCCGCCGGCGCCGCCGACGCCGCCGACGCCGCCCGTGGGGGCGCCGCCCGTGGGGGCGCCGCCCGCAGACCCCTGACGCCGAGGTCGCTGCAGCGTTTGACGCTCGTCGGATTCCGACGTGCTCTTCCCAGGCTCGCTCCCGGCGTTGGATGACTGCTTCTCGCCTGTGACTGGTGCCTCTTTGTGTCCCATCCGTAACTTCAGTGTCGCCGGGATTCCGGAATCGAGCCTGCGCCAATCTTCGGGTGGCCTCGTTCGCCCCACGATCCCGCCCACCGCCCACAGGCTGAGGGCCCCAGATCCGAACCCCCGGATCCAGCCTTCTGCTGAGTGTCCCGCGGTCCCTGTCCTTCTGCAGAACCTGCCCACCCCCTCCCTGTTGGTCCCCCACCCCCACCAGCCGTGCCGGTCACCGGGCACCCGCCTGGGGGGCTCCCCTCTCTGCACTCCTGTAATGCAGCACGGCCCCGTCTGCAGCAGCCTGCCCAGTGCGCTTCATTGTCTGCGGCCAGAAGTTCTTTCTGAATGGCTGTGGTCACGGTATCTTAGTGCGGGTTTTGCCCAAACTGAATCCTGAGAGAAGGGTTCTGGAGACATTGGTTTATTTGGGCGGTGTTCCCGGGAAGCAGCACTGCGGGAGTGGGGAAGGAGAGCCAGCCAGTAAGGGGTGTCTTAGCAAGCCAGTCACCAGTGTGGGTAACAGGGAGGAGCCTACTGTGGGCTGGTGGAGTCGCGGTGGAAAGATGCCTCGGATGCTGCCCGAGAGGTGAGGGGGCTGCGGTGATTCTGCTCCCGCTCTCATTATGACGAAGGGAGGTGTCAAACCTGCAGGGTTCGTGGCCTCCCGCAGTACACGTGGACGTCAGGCCAGCTGTGACGCACTGGAAAGGCCCCAGGGGCTATAGGAGGGGCTCAAGTAATGTCTGCCTCTTCACCCTCCTCCTCAAAAACCTCCGCAGGTCCCCACTACCCATGGCCTCCTCCCCTACACTGCTCCCTGCAAACCTTTCCCTCCCGGCACAGGCCTCGCAGCCTCTCCTGGAGGAGACGGACACTCTCATGCTTCCCCGCAAGCCCCTGTTCTTGCCTCCACACCTCCCTCCTCTTTTAGGGGCGCCTGCTACAAGCAGGCTCATTTGCATATGTCAGTTTATTTAATATCACACAATAACCCTATATGTTGACTTAAAAGCAATTATTATCTCCATTCTACAGGTGAGGACTTTGAGGCTCACAGAGGTTAATATGCTTCTGGCACAAAGCTAGCAAGTAGCAGGGCCACCTTTTGAGGTCCAGGTCCCTCTGCTCCAAAGCCGGCGTTGTGGCTTAACCTCTGAGATGAAACTGCCTCACGCCTGCAGACTCAGCTCAGGGGTGACCTGTCCTCACGCCTGACCCAACTAGATGTTCCCTCCTCGTCCCCCCACAGCACACTGGCCCTTTTTAGGTGTAGGGCTTTTTATAGCGTGTGTCATTTTGTAGCACAATTAGTTATTCATCTGATGTCCCTTTCAGACTGTGAGCCCCTCGTATTTCATCTTGAATGCTTGGCCCGAGGCTTTCATTAACTTTTGAAATTAAAGATACATGGAGTTAATATTAAAATTGGACTTTTGTTTTAATAACATGTGCACAAACACCGAGGAATTAAACTTCTTAAATCAGATACGATTCAGTTTTCTGGATATATTTTGTTGGGCAGGAAAGAAATAGGCATGTTAATTCTAACGGTGTATGGTTTGGGTCGTCTTGGAAGCCCACCTGAAATATTAGGTGATCTTAGATCCAGGTAGTGTCCCCGTAAGGGACAGAGCAAGACCCTTACTCAAATCAAGGGAGAGTCTTTCTATGTTTCTTCTCAGTTTATGTACAGAAGACCAAAACACTAAAAATCAATCAGACAAACAAACACTCTTCACAAGCTCTTAAGGCTCTGTGATTTGGGGCATGTTTTAAAATGGTGGTAAAAAAACACATAACAAATTTTACCATCTTAACCATTTTAAGTGTGCAGTTCGGTAGTGTTAAGTATAATTACATTGTTGTGAAACAGATCTCCAGAACTTTTTTATCTTGCAAAACTGAAATTCTATACCCTTTAAACAACGACTCCTCTTTCCTCCCGCCCCCAGCCCTTGGGAACCACCGTTCTCCTTTCTGTTTCTATAAATCTGGCTATTCTAGCTAACTCATATAAATGGAAGTGCACAGTATTTGTCTTTTTGTGGCCGGCTTATTTCACTTAGCATGTCCTTGAGGATCATCCATGTTGTAGCATGTGACATTTCCTTTTTAAGGCTGAATAATATTCCATTATTTGTACATACCGCATTTTGTTTATCTGTTCATTGGTCGATGGACACTTGGTCGCTTCTATGTTTTGGCTATTGTGAATAGTGCTGCTGTGAACACGGGTGGGCAAATGTTTCTTGGAGACTCTGCTTTCGGCTCTTTTGGTAGATACCACAAGTGGGACTCCTGAGTCATATGGTAGTTCTATTTATAATTTTTTGAGGAAATGCCATACTGTTTTCCATAGCGATCGAACCATTTTATAATCCCACCAACAGTGTATGAGAGTTTTGATTTTCCACATTCTTGCCAACACTCATTTTTTTCTTCTTTTCTTCTTTTTTTGTAGCCATCCTAATGAGCGTTTTGATTTGTATTTCTCTGGTGATTAGTGATGTTGACCATCTTTTCATCTGCTTGTTGGCATTTGAGTACCTTTTGGAGAAATGTCTATTTAAGCCTTTGATTGTTTTAAAATGGGTTACTAGATTTTTTTGTTGTTGTTGAATTGTAGGTGCTCTTTATATATTTGGATAGTAATTTCCTTGTCAGATATAAAATTTGCAAATGTCTTCTCTCATTTCTTAGGTTGCCTTTCCACTATGTTTATTTTGATGCACAAAAGTTTTTAAGTTTGATGTAGTTACATGTGTATTTTTGCTTTTGTTACCTGCACTGGTCATGTTTCCAGGACATGTTTGAGTCATGCTAGTCACTGTCCCAAGGTCACAGAGGGCAGTAAGGGGATGTGTCAGTGGACAACTCACCCTCTGGAGCCCCGCCATCTTTGTTCCTTAAGAGGCTATTGAATTGACACAACCAAAGGAGTTTGCTAGGTTTTCATGTAGATTTAAAAGCCCTAAGCTGGGAAGGAAAAGTTTTTTTCTGGGGAAAAATTTCCACTTAGGTTTGCTGTAATAGACCAGCTTATAGAGTGTCAAGAAAAAGGTACTTTTTTTTTTCCTTTCTAAAAACCACCAGACTAACTGCATGTGCAAACTCGTTAAAACCTGGCTGCATGATCAGAGTGCTGAGTGCCTGCTAATAAATATGTCCCAGGAAAGCAAAGACCAAAATATGCATACTTTGCTGCTAAAAATTAACTTTATCATTTACTTTTTGGCAGTAGAAGATAATGAGAAAGAACAGCAAAGACATAAAAAAGGCAGCGGAGAGACAGCCTTCCCCCTTTTCCTTCCCCTTGGTCCTGGGTGTTTGTCTGGCTCTCATGTGCACTGGGTTGAGACCACCAAGTGCATGTGGGTGCGTTGGTGACTGGCAGAGGACAGGGGTGCCCCAGCTTCTGCCCGCCTGCTAACTGAAGTGCAAAACGTTTTATTGTAAAAGAAAAGAATGGCTCCTTCACCCTTCAACCTCCCACAAGCCATTTGCAGAAAAGATGGAGCTAAGAACAATTTCTTTACAGTGCATTTAGATTTTTCTTGGGCTGCAAAAATTAATAGACCAATGAAAGCTACCTGAATATCTTTTATCATATCAATGTAGTTTGGGCTCCTTTTTTTACCTCTCGAAAGAATTTCCAGTGTCTACTTTCTTTGTCTCGCTTCTCCTCACTTTCATAAAAGACAGCTTTTTCCTCCTGACTTTGAAATGATGCCTTTTGTACCTGAGCACATCTATGGAACACCGAGCAAGGATGGGCGACTTCTTGAAAGCCCTCCGGTCAGCATCAGCTGTTCTGAAAGATGTTACTACTATTGTTTTATGTGAATGATTCTTATTTAATTCTATCACTTAAGGCCATTGCTAAGATTATGGGAGTTAAAGTGAGATAGTTATAGTTGAGTGAGAGAAGGTTGCTGAAAATTTTATTACATATGCATGCTCATGCTTAGAGAGCTGTGTGGGAGCCTGTGATTTTAAAAACTCCTTTAAACATTATTTTACTCTGGTAAAATATACATGGCATAACATTTATCATTTTAACCAGTTTCTGCACACAGTTCACTGGCATTAAGTACATTCAGATTGTTGTGCAACCATCACCCCCACCGCCTCTGGAAGGCATCCCAGACTAAAGCTCCGTACCCACTAAACATTAACTCCCTATTCCCTCTTTAAGACTTTTTGAGTGTGATTTTTATAATGAAAGCTTATATTTTGAAAAAGAGGACCCATTTGACCTCAAACCTTAAATAATGTTTGCTCATTCTGCTGTGCTTCCAAGATTATTTTGTCTGTGGAGTTCCCCCACCCCCAAAGCTCACCAGCATCTTACACTTGTCAGCCAAATGAGACAGCATTGAAATGCCAGTTTTGTGAGATTTCCAGGTACTCTTCCATAGAGCCCAAGCTATTAAGAATTTATCTAGAGTTTCTTCCAGTGATCTTATTAAAGTGGAGGTTGTTTGCCACCGATTATGTCCCCTGCATGGACTATATCCTTGCATTACTCTGTTGCCTTTTCATTTTCTTTATTTGATTTAGGACCATTTTATAAAGCCCACTGTTTTCCCTGCACTGTACCAGGCACTGTGGGAAGTACAAACAGTTCAACAAGTGATCATCGCTTGAAACAGTAATGCAGCTCCCCAGGGAAAATGCAACAGAGGAGGACATTCCAGTCCTCCATATAGAGCTGGCAACAGAAAACAGTGCGATTTTCAGTCTAAAATTAATATGCCAGTTACGAACATACGATATAAACGTTAGTATGTTCAAATATGAAAACGGAAGTGAGCTCTAGAACTGTATGAGAATAATAATAGCAATGATGATATTAACACCTAACAGTCAGTAACATTTACCATGTGCCAAACACCACACTAGGCACTTTACTCATATTATCTCATTTAATCCTTACAAATACCGTAAATTAGTTACTATTATCATCTCCATTTTGCAGTGGAAGATGCTGGCGCACAGAGAGATGGTAGGGCATGGTCCTAGGAGGAGATGAGTGGGGTTCCCAGCCCGGGTCTGCCTGATTCCAGGGTCCAGGCTTGGTGTTTGCAGTCGTCGTCAGAACCACCGTTGCTGCCTCATTCAAGGTGTCTAGTCTGGAAATGCAAGAGTTGGTTTTGCATTGTGACATCTAATTTCTCATTAAGGTGAAAATGAAAAGTAAGCAATTCTTTAAAAGGCCATTGAATAGTTTATAACGCTTGGTCTCTCCTACCAAGTCCCTCACCGATGTGCACGCCGGGTTTCTTTTTTAGAAATTGTCTTTCCGGGCTGTGTCTAGGTCCTGCCATGTCCATCTGCAGAGTGGGCAGTTGGCCAGAGGCCTGGTTCCACCATTCCTCATGTGAGGCCGAGCACATATTCAAAAGACGATGCCTGAGTGTTTGGTATAATCCGGTCCAGTTTTTTTTTCTTTCTTAAAAATGTATTACAGAGAGATGCTATCAATCAACTGATTTAAATAATTAGTTTTTAAAAAATTATTTCCCACTCTTGAGCGATGAGGAAGAGAGTTAGTTCGTGAATCTTCAAGTGTGGCTGTCACACCTGAGAAGGCAGTGCTGACCGAGGGGCCATGGGTGTGTTCTTAAGAAGGCACGAGTAGGACCCGGTGACGGCTGATCCATCTGTCCCCCAGCCAGCTATTTGCCAGCTCTGACATGCATTTCTCATTCATTCTTCGAATCGCTCGCTCGCTCACTTGTCTGTCATCAGTAGGTTTCTCCCTCGACTGAAGCACAGCGGACTATGCGGCAGGCCTCGAAGATGACGCCCTCACAGGCCTTGCTATCTCATGAGGAAGGGGCACATGGGGAGCAGAAGACAGAGCACAGCCCCAGCTTGGGCGTCTAGAAATTAGGAGGTGACATCTGAGCTGTGTCTGAAAGGACAAATAGGGTGTTTCGGACAAGTGGTGGGGGAGGGAAGCTGTGTGAGGCAGAGAAGCATCTTCGAGGGCATAGAACCTGCCGAGCCAGCTGGCTTAGGCCTCTTCCAACAGGTGCAGGTGTCAAAATGAGGACTCCTCTGGGGGGCAGGGCACAGGGAAAGTGCCCAGGTTTCTTGTTTCTACTTTGCACCATAAAAATATTTATGTTTTTCTAGAGCTTTCAGCCACCTCGAGTATCTGGCCAAAACTTTTCTTTGTCTTAAACTATAGACACAAAGGGTAATGTTGTCAAAGCAGCATAAAGGCTGGTTCGAGAGAAATATTTTATCAACTAAACACATGGATGAACGTTACTAGCATCCTGGCTCTTTGGCTCTTGATTGCGTGCTGTGTGGTACGAAGTGTTTTGTTTTTATCTCACTTCTCGTGCCTAATGCTTATAAAGCCAGCAATGATTTTATCTGACACTCAGAAATATCAATGTAAAAGCCTCTAAGCCCTGTAAAAGAGATTGCTGTTTTTCTCCATTCTTTTCACCAATATTGAGACGCTCCCAAAGATATCCAGTGTTAAGCAATTTGCATTTAGCTTTTGTTCCCGATTGGCTTCCTTCTATTAGAAAATGATAACTGTGAAACTAGAGCTCATCCACTTAGTTTTAAATATGCCTCGCATGGGAAACGGTGGCTGCCAGGTGGGGGGATGGTCACTCAAGCAAAAAGCCACAGTTGTGGTACGTGAGGATTATAAAAATTTGAGTAATTCTGAGACTATGGGATGGGCCTGTTTGCTCCATAGGTATATTATAGTGGCAAGTGAAATCTTAGAGTCAAAACTATCCAAGATCTGTGAGAAATAGATGAGAAGGGAATGGTACCTATTATGCATTTTTTAAATTTGAAACTGCAGACCAGTCTCTTTCAGGAAGCCATTGGTAAATCTGGAAGGAAGAAAAGGGGCCAAGAGCAGTGTGTGGGCAGGTGGGCTGTGCTGGCAGGGAAGCCAGGTGAGCTGGCGAGGTTACCTGAATGCCCTCGAATGTCCTGGAGGTTCACCCTGTAGCCTCCTCCGAAGAAGTGGGAGAATGCTACTTATCACCTTCTAGGGCTTTTTAGGAGAAACTCTTGGCTTTAAGATGCTACATGCTATAAAATAATAATAATAATAATAATAATAATAATAATAATAATAATAGTTGGTGGAGTGCTTTGTTTTCTAGCAGACATTATTTAAGGAGAAAATTTTGCCCACATGGGGACAGCTAAGGAGCAACTCAGCGAGAGAGAGGGGCGTGGTCAACTCACTCAGTGGGGAAGGGGTTGGTAGAGAACCGGGTGTCTCTGGTTACTGATGGCTCTGAGATGTGGGCGGAGCCTCTAGCTATTACATGGGGTGGGAGAAATCCACTGTGCTGGAACCATTACTACTCCAGTGACCTATAGATAATAAAAGTGGAAAGTATGGGTAGGTTTACAGTTTATTCCAGTAAGTAATTCTAATTAACAAACAGGAAAACTGAATGAATGAATGAATAAATAAATAATGTGGATTCTTGACCCAGGCATAGTCATGATTTTCAGGTGAAATAATTTCTCGCTTCTGATGACTTTAATAATCATAACCAACCACAAATTTAAATGTGACATTAAGGGCTCAGTAATCCAAATTTCTTCTGACAGAAAGCGACATTCACAACAGTGAAGAGTTGATTTATTCTCATAACAAAAGTGACCATTGTGAGTGAGGAACTGACCCCGGTGTGTATGCTGGGGACTCGGGGAGAGTCTGATGGCTACGTAGTTAAATAAATGTGGGTGATCATAACCTGATGGATGTAAAAATAATCAATTACCTATTTTATTTTTTGAATGAGTAAAAATGAACTTGGTACAAAATTCGAAATGTGTAAAGGCTCATAGAATACAGATGATGTTTTCCTTATAAACTTGTTCCTCAGCTACTCAGTTCCCTCTCCCCCAAGTTCGCCGTCCTGTGGGGTTCTGTGGGAGCATGTGGGCGGCTAGCACACTTTATGCACCTCACTTTTTCACTAAGCAACAGATCCTATACATTCATTTCACAAAAATCATAAATAGTCACCCCATTTATTTTAACTGCATAGCATTCTATCACATTAATGTACCATATTTTATTTAACCAGTCCCCTTTTGAGGAATAATGAGATTGTTTTCAATCTTTCGGTAATTCTGAATTATATTGCAGTGGACATTCTGGTTCCCATATAACTAGATCCTCGCTCTTCCTTTATTTTCATTTGCCTGGTAGGTTTTTGCTCATCCTATTCCTTTCAACACGTTTTCAAGCATTTTATTTTGGGTCTGTCTCGTGTATGCTCAAGCAGTGATTGTGACATTCCCAGCAATGGCTGTAATTTCCATTTTAGACACAAAGACACCTGTCATGTGGACAGCTTCCGGGCTAGTTTCCTAGTTGGGAAGGCACCTGGCGGTTGATACGTGAGGAGTGCGGAACAATGCAGTGTGAGTAGGTTACACGTTAAGGGCAGTTGCTAGGCCCCGCCCATCCCGACTTACATTCCACTGAACTCTGGAACGACATGGCCCCTGGCCCCCTGCAGAACCATGTGGCAGACACATTGATGGGTATGGTGCTAATCTGGCTCTCATCTGGATTTGTCAACCATAGAGATCTATTTTCAAAAGATTTAGGGCAAATACAGGTTCAAATGAATTTTGTCAACTATATTTTTCTTTATTTTTGAAACTTTTATTGGTATTTATCAATTATCGTGAAACCAATACGAATAATTTGTAAGTAGGATTTTCAGGAAGTTTTATGTCCTATTTATCAAACTTTAATAAAGAAGCAAGTAACAAATAGGGAAATAATGAGATGTATTTTGCATAGTGTGTAGACTCTCAAGCATTATTATCACCTGACTCTAACTGTGATCTTTTTTGTTCCAAGTGACAGAAAACTCAATCCGTAAAAGAAGTTAATTGGCTAAGTGGCCATAGTTATAGATGCAGCTATATCCAGGGCTCATATGTCATAGTTAGTATCTAAGTCTTGGTTCTCTTTATTTAGGTTGGCTCCATTTTCAGACAGCTTCTTCCCTTATTTTCTCAAGATGGCTGAAGGCAGCTTCCTGACTTTCTTCGTAGAGATATAGTGCCAGGAAACAGGGTTCCTGTCCTTAGTCATGGGACAATAGTCTTGGACGTCTTTCTGACTTGACAAACTTATCCATCTTGAAACCATCACTGATTAGCTTAAGCCTGAGGCCATCCTCCCCTCCCCTCAACTAATAGCAGAGCCCGCTTTCCATGATATAGCGAAGCTGGGGCATGGAGAGGGAGGCAGACAGCTGAACAAAACTTGGGACTGGAGGCAGGGAGGACATTAAAAAATATCTTTACAGTCCCCAAGCTCTCAACAGGAGGAAACCCAGCAAGTCCTGCCTTCTGGCACCCCCTACCAAAAGCGTTCCCAGCAGCCTCACAGGTCTGAGACTTCTAGTTATTTCTTGATTTAATTGTTGCTTTCTCAATTCTCCATCTCCTCTCTGCATCTTACCCGGTGTGGCTGTTTGCTTTTCCCCATATTCACCCAAACACAGATCATCACCCTTTGTCCTTAATTTGCTTCAAAGGACTCTTAACATGAGGCTGTGTATGTGACAGTTTTTTACTGAAGGTTGCAATAATGTGAGCTATTTAGAAGCAAATTAGCGCACACAATTTAAATGTAATATTAGCCCATTTAATAAAACAGCTTTAAGGATATAGTTCTCATACCATAAAATTCACACTTGTAAAAGGTACAATTCAATGGCTTTTAGTATTTTCACAGGGTTGTTTGACCATTGCTACTGTCTAATTATAGAACACTGTCATCATCCCAGAAAGAAGCCCTGGCCACCACAGTAGTCCCCTCCACTTCCCCCTCCTCCCAGCCCCTGGCCACCAATCATCTGTTTTCTGCCTCGTCTGTTTATTCTGGACGTTTCATTTAAACGGAATCATACAATATATGGCCTTTCATGCCTGGCTTCTCTCATGTAGTATATTGTTTACAAGTTTCATCCATGTTTTAGCATGTGTCAGCTTCTTCCCTTTCATGGCTGAATAATATTCTGTAGTATAGATATACCGCCTTTTATTTATACCAATCGATGGACGTTTGTATAGTTTCCACTTTTGAGCTACTGAGAATAATGCTGCTATGAACATTGGTGACGTTAGCCTGTTTTAAAAAGTGTCTTCACCGCACCTGCTGTGGGGACTTTCTCAATGGCTCTGTCTTCTCTTTGCCCAGGTTTTGCACCCATGGGACTGTAACGTTAGCAGAGAAGATGTCATCAGCAGAGATGACGGACTGCAGGAGAGCAGCCTCTGGTACAGTCAGTGAGAGTTTGGTGTAGGAGGTGTTCAGTCTGAGGTGTCTATTAGACACCTAAGGCAAGAAGAGAGTTGGACATAAAGGTCGGCCTGGGGACATAAATCTGGGAGTCATCAAGAAATGGACAGTTTCGGAGCCACGAGCCTGGTGAGACCACCAACGGTGTGGAGAACAGATGGAGAAAAGGAGAGGACCAAGGATCGAGTCCTGGGTGCTATAGGTCCTTAGGGTAGAAATAGGTCCCTAGTAGCTCTGCAGACCACTGTGGAAACGCGACCTTCTCTGAAATCTGCCTGGTGTCTTGGCCACAGACGTTTCTGCCAGTCCTTCCTGATGTGGCTGATTAAAATCTCCCAGTTCAAATTGTCCTTCCAGGTCCTGGGCTGCCATCTCCTGAACAAGAATGCCCGACCCTTTGCTAACCTCTTGACCTTGGGTAGACTCAGGTATGTGATCTGTAGCCATCAGAGCCAGGTGAGCTAGAAGAGGCTTGTGTGGAAAGACCTCTACCCAGGGTCAGAAGAGAAGGAACCAGTAAAGGTGACCGAGAGGGAGCGACCAGTGAGGTGGGGGGAGCCAGAGGGGTGGGGATGGGGATCTTGGGAACTAAGTGAGGAACACTGTGTGTCAGAGGAAAAGGTGACCAGCCATGCCAAAATATAACAGTGCTTGGCGGCCCTATAAATATTAGACCACTCTTGTTTCTGTTAATATCACTCTCGGGAGGAGGAAGAGAGCAGAGAGTGTGGTGGACAAGAGCTAAAACTTCACACGTCACAACGCAGAGCAAGGAGCCCGTGTCTGTGTCTGAAAAGGACAAATCAAAAATGGTGGTAATAGTGGTGGAAGCACATTTCAAAAAAATGGAGGTAAGTACCTCAAAACGTTCGAAATGGTTGCCCCACAGAAGAGGGGCACGGTGAGGCATGGGAGTGGAGCAGAGGGTTTTTAAAACAAGCCTTTTGATATTATTTGATTTTTAAGCTATTGTACCTATATTTCTTTGACAAAGAAAACTTATATGACACAAAAAGAGGACTTTTGTGTGCACGTGCATGTGTGCATGCACACACACACACACACACACACACACACACACACACCCAAGGTGATTTCTGACTGGTGTTTGCGGGGTAATTGCAGAGCCCAGCGGTGGCTATGGGGCCAGTGGGGGTGTAATCTGCCTCTCGCCAGAGGATCCCTCCATTAGTGACGCCCTACCTGTACTGCTGGGATATTTTGCTCTTTATTCACTCAGCTCTTTTCTGGATCAGTGAGAAAACTTATAGTCTGGGGAGGGCAGGAATAACACAGTCCACGGAGGAGAGGCAGCCTGGGAAGGAGGCGATTAGAAATGTCTTCTGTCTCCCAGGGTCTGTCTCCTCTGCTTATTCTCTCTGGCCGAGGGTCAGTACAAAACGGGGTAACACCTTCCCGCCTGCATCCCTGTCACACTCTGATCTCCCCAGCATATCACTCCCTGTACTTCCCAGGCTGCTGACAGACCGTGTGGCCTTTCTACTTTGGAAAATGAGAATTCTCAGAAGACCAACAGAAATGTACATAGAAAATGATGAAAATTACTGGGTATCAGGAGAGATGATGACCTAAAAGAGAAAACAGGGGAGGAGGCAATAGGGTGGAAACGGGTAAGATTCTGTAATGACATGATAAGCAGCTATTTGCTTATTTGCTGTGGTTCTGCTCCAAATAAGAGGTTTCAGCTCTCACGTGGTGAACTGTGCAGTCTAAATCCAGCATTCATCTTGAGGGCTTCCGGGAGGGTGGTCCGGAGGTCCCACTGGTGTGGTGGAGGGGCATTCAGAAGAGTGGCACCAAAACCATAAAGCAACAGAAAGAAACCAGAAAAGGGACTGTTACGGACTGAATGTTTGTGTCCCCTTAATTCACGTGTTGAAACCTAACCCCCAGTGTTATGGCATTATGTGACGAAGTGGGGCCTCTGGGGGTGATTAGGTCACAAGGGTGGGGCCCTCATGGACAGGATTAGTGCCCTCGTAAGAGACCAGAGAGCTCCCCGACCCTCCCACCGTGTGAGGACACAGGAGAGTCAGCAGTCTGCAATGTGGACGAGAGATCGCCCCGAAACCTGCCCTTGCTGGCACCCTGGGCTCTGGCTTCCAGCCTCCAGAATTGTCGTTTAACGCCACTAAAAGTCAGTTTCGGGAGAGTGGATCTTTTTCTTTTTCTGCTGTATTTCTAACACTCAGAACAGTGCCATCCCTTGCCTTGCTTATCTCTGGCCCTCAATAAACAATAATTAGTGAAAGAATTAGGGTGTTGAGACATCTCATTTCTTAGGCAATGAATGGGTATCAGTTAGAAAAACAAAAGGCACTCTAGGTATTTAAAGCAAGAAGAGATTTAACAGGAGGAATCAGGGGCTTGTAAAATCACAAGGGTGGTTGTGGAAGGGTAAAGGTCAAAGGTGAGAGAAAGCCTTCACTTGTTCTCGAGTCCACCACTAGCTTATGGAAAACCAGGAAGTTTCAGAACTTGCAAGACCCGTTGCCAGTGCCTCACTTGCCTGCAGTACCGAAGCCCTAGCAAAACTCACGTCAACCATGTCTGCCTGCTCCTGAAGGGGACAGTAGGATGACCTGTATCTCCTCTGTCTTCCAAATGTCGCTTGAGTGTCTCTCACTGGCACAGCCAATCTGGAATCCTCCTGGTTAGTATTCTAGGAAGTGTGGTTAACAGGCTTCCAGCCCCTATAATTAAGGGGAAGCATGGGGCCACTGCAGGTTTACTGCTCACGGCAGCAGTTCTCGAATTGTAGAATTTGAGAATAGTAATACCTGGGAGGCTTATTACAACACAGACATCTAGGTTCCACCCCTTCATGCCTGATTTAGTTGGTCTGGGTTGAGCCTGGGAATTGCTTTTATTATTATTATTATTATTATTATTATTATTATTATTATTATTATTATTTTATTATTTTTGGTGCCAAAACTCGGGATTGAACCATGGAACTTTAGAAAGGAATGGCTTTTTTAACAAGTCTTAGAGGATGGTGCTAGTTGGGGGTCCTCACTTCAAGGACCCCCAGCCTATGAATTGGGTTGTTGAAATTTTCTCAAACTAATGTTTTCTTCAAACTAATGAAGCTGTTCCTATTTATTGTTCTGAAGATACATCACTTAAGTCTAAATTTGCGTGGAGCTCATTATGTACTGCTGGCTAAAATACTTTAATTATATTGTCAGTGGGTCCTCTATTTATACCACATAATTTATTATCTGTAATTACTGTCATAGAACAATTAGACTTAAGATCTGAAAGACTTCTTTAGAATAAACTGATCTAATACCCTAATTCTGAAGATGAAGAAATCAAAGTCCAGTGTTATATTTAATAGACCCTCCATAAATGTAATTTCCAAACTGAGATTTACTGTCGACAGCCCTTGAAGAATGGCCTATGAACTAAACAATAACAATAACATGTTATGTTCATACGTAATCATGACTCTCTTTTTGCTTGTCGTATAATTATTTGTTTTCTTAAGATTAAAAAAAAAATTAGGAGAGTACGTCATGGCTGGTGCATAGGCAGAACAATGACACCTTGAGTCACATCATGGCACATCCTGACAGCCATGCCAAGGAGCTCATGACTCCTTTCTGGGGCAATAAGAAATCCTCGACTCCTTTGAGGAAGAGAATGACATGGTGAGATGAGGTTGAAAATAATCATGTGGAAGCAAAGCCCTGAGCAGATTAAAGCAAACATTGGTTCTTAGGGACAGGTTAGTTAGGATGCCATGGCGATGGTCTAGAACTATTTTCTCAAACTGGACTCTAGGGATGTTGTCTCAGGGCCCACATGGTCCACACAAATGCTTGGATTTTGTGTTTTTATTTAAAAGATCACCTAAGAATATATTTTATCAACTATGAAGGCAAAACTCTTTTGTGAAGAGAATACTCAATGGAGGGATTTTCACAAGACTGAACTTAAGCTTCTTAAATCAGTATTTCTTAGTCAACATACAATTTAAGAATTCAAGATTAACCTTTTTTCCTGTGAAAGGAGTCAGCATATTATATGCCTTTGAGAGACAGTGATTTAGACCAGGTAATAAAGTTCAGGCAGGCATACTAGTTAGAATCATCAGATCTCCAACTACATTTTAGGAGGAAGAGAAAATGAGAAATCAAAAAGATATTGGGGGCTTTGAGGCTGGCACTTCAGAAAATGCTAAAATGATGAAATAAAGTAAAAAAACTAGGAAAAGGGACAGGTTTATGTGAGGCAGGGACAGGGTGACAAAGCAGTTGTAGTGAAAGAAAGCCTACCTATGGGTCATAACCACAAGGAGCAACACCACAATGCCTCTGTGTCAGGAATTTTAGGAATTAATTATATTCACAGTTTAGCCATATTGCAGACAAAAATGAAAAGTCACAATAGTATTTTTGAGTTATTAAGGTTTACAGTAGAACAAAAGTATTTTAAAAATAAAAGCTGTAATCTGTTAGTAATTTTAAAAGATGATCTGTTAGCAGAGTAATTTATAAGAGGGAGCTACATATGCTAATAATTTGTTGAAAATTTAAGCTTCTGAATGATCTCTCTTTCTCTCTCTCTCTCTCTCTCTCTCTCTCTCTCTCTCTCACACACACACACACACACACACACACACACACACACACACACACACACAAAATGGGACCGAAATTCCATCAGAAGCAGAAAATGTCCACTCTCTTTTCTCTTCTTGATTCTATACCCTTCTACCAGTTATACCCTTTCGGTGGAAGAATTTCTCCAAGAAAGAGAGCAATGGTGCAGCCTGAGTGATTTCAAGGAGTCTGTCAGACTCTGTTGTCCCACATTGCAGGAATGTTCTGCCTCAAATGATCAAGGTAATAATTATAAGCTCAAATTGATAGAACCATGTCAAGCACTGTGCTTAAGCTTCTCATGTAAGTTACCTAATTTAGCCCATGAGAGAAGACTTATTATTCATCCTCATTTCATAGATGAGGAAAGAGGAGATGGAAGGTAAGTAACTTGTCCAGAGTTGCACAGCTAGAAAGCTGAGGGGCCAAATTTCAACCCAGATTATCTGACTTTGGAGCCAGGGTTTTAACTATTAGATTACACTGTCCCCCAAGAAGTGTAAACACTGAAGAAGAATTTTTCACACTAACGGCTAACCTTGTAATCACCTCTTTGTTCTGCTTCTGTAGACATGCTTGCCTCATAGACTGAAGGACAGGGTGACCTTGAGATCAACTGAAGACTCACCCTCCCCTTTTCTTGTTAACAGATGTATTGCTTTTGCTTGTTCTGTCTAGATAACAGATGTATTCCCTTTGCTTGTTCTCTGTCATTGCTCGTAGCCCATAGCAACTCCCATGCTCTGTAACTGCCTGAGGACAAATTAGCCAATCAGCTCATGTCAACTGTAACTGCATGGAGAGGCCTTATAAAAGCAAGGTTACCCCTGAGCTCGGGGCCCAGATCTTCAGAACACTAGCTCTTCTGGGACCACTGGCGTAATAAACCTGAGTTCTCCAGCTCTCTGAGTGGAGCTTGGTTTCTCGCTGGAGCAGATTTCAGGAAGCATGTGCCTCTGGGTCAGAGAAGCCTGAAACAGCAGAATCACCTGCTCACTGAAGCAGAGGTAAGTAGAGAATCGTGGTTTGTGACTGGGAATTTTAATCCTCTTCTTGCCATTTTAACTTCATCTGTCATGTTGGGAATATCGTTTAGCTTTCTTTTGTTTGGGAGCTTCTCATCAGCATAAGTGAAATACAGTCGTACCCCCTGATCCGAGGGGGATATGTTCCAAGACCCCCAGTGGATACCTGAAACTGCAAGTAGTACAGAACCCTATATCTACTATCTTTTTTCCTATACATACATACTTATGATAAAATTTAATTCATAAATTAGACATAGTAAGAGATGAATAACTATAACTAATAATAAAATAGAACAATTATAACAATATATTATAATAAAAGTTATGTGAACGTACTCTCTCTCTCTCAAACTATCCTATTATACTGTACTCACTCTTCTTGATGATCCGAGATGATATGGTGCCTGTCTGATGGATGAAGTGAAGTGCAGATGCTGGACAAAGAGATGGCTCACGTCTCACACAGGACAAAGCAGGATGGCATGAGATCACACTACTCAGAACAGTGCTCAATTTAAACACGGATTGTTTATTTCTGAAATTTTCTCTTTAATAGTTTCGGACCATGGTTGACTGAGGGTAACTAAAACGGCAGAAAGCAAAACCGTGGATAAGGGGTACCGCTGTGACTATGCTCACCCTACCCACAGAATTAGGGGAGGGGATTCTAACCACTTAACATACATAATTCTGAAAACCCAACTGCTAAAGGATAATGTTCTATGCTGGCATAGAATTAAAGATTGAACTATAGGACAATTCAGGAGTCGTTAAAAATTCTACAGTGATGGACTTGCATCTGGTAGGTAAGGAAGACTGTTATCATTCTGCTAGATTTTGCAGGCATGATTTTTACCTTGAAAGCTTGCCTACACTTTCTTAACCTTAAATTCATCACTCCTAATTTTAATCTCCTTGAATAGATGTGTTTCTTCTTTGCTCTCACCCCTAGACATGGACTTACTGAAAACAATCTTCTTTTGCCATTGTTATTTTTAGACTTTATACATACCCTAGTCACTTCAATCTTCACTGTTGGATAGTCTCTCCTAGGCTCCTTAATTACCTGTGTCATTCACTACACTCTTCTTTTGGGTTAGAAGACATTCAGAACAGAGTGAAGGTTCAAGATTAAGTTTCAAGGGAGCTATTTTACATGAAAAGTAAGCATCTGAATAATGATACACATTCATTTCCACAAAAACACATCGTAAGAGCCATACCCAGAGCTGAGTGTTAGGGACATAAAGATTAAGGACGTGTGGCCACCGGCCTCAAGGGACTCACAGTCTAACGGGCATCGTGCACATAATTTTGAACCCTTGAACGGATATCTCAAATCTTCAACTGGCTTCCCAATAATCATTTTGCACCTTGGCCTCACACAGTAGCTGTGGAACTCTGGAGGGGAAATCAAGTCACAGAGAAAAGAGGGCAAATGACAACAGAAACCTGGACAGCTCAGGTGCAGCCATACTGTTACACAGCGATCTGCGTAATGCCCGGTGATTGGGGGTATGGTATGCGGAAGGTAGGAACGCAGTATCAGAGATGGCAGAGAACGCTGTTGGTGAACTGGGGTAACTGGGCAAAACTTCCCGCAGGACGTGGGCCTGCTCTGCTGTAGCAAAAGTTTATATTAATTGGGAGCCTATTATCTTTCACTTGTCTTTTAGGGAAAACTGCTTTCTAAATGTCTACCATTCAGAGTCTGGAGTTCAAAATCCATCTCCTTGATGCAGGAAGTTTGATGTTTTTGGCTTGCCTTTGTGTGTTTTATTTTCTCACACTTCTGAGACTCGCATTTTCACACATTATTTTCCTTCAGGAGTGTGGGCGACACCTCTCAATTTAGCTCGTCCCTGCATTTCACTTGTTGCTGTTTACTCCTTAAAGATCATTTGCCAAGATGACAATTAAGGCCAGAGCCAACACGAGTCTCAGGCTTCCCCACCTTGGGACCTGAGGCCCACAAGCTGGGGCCTCAGCTCATGCTGTCACTTCGCGAGCTTGTGTTCATCAAGATTTGCTGCAGTAGAAGCTTTTGCTGAAACAAATATCTGTCATCTCTGGTGGGCCCGTTCATCTGTCAAACACGTGAAACTATAACTGTACGCGCTGGACCTGGTTTCTCTTCCCTGAGACCTGGGTGTTTCCTGCTCCTCCTTCTTTTGAGTGTCCTCCTCACTGGAGGAATTTTTTTCTTTCCCTTTCTATGTGTTTGTGGTTCTGGACAGGTAGTGAAGTTGGTCACAGAGAGGCTCATTGAACTGAGGCCACGTAGTATTTCTCTGTGTCCCCTCTTCACCTGTTCTCTTTCAATCAAAACAGAGGCCTCTGGTTTTGATGATTGCTTCTTTGGGTGCCCGTGACTCACTCCTCACTGGCAGGGGTTGTAAAAAAACTCACGAGCAGGACCCAGTGCATAGCAGGCATTTAACAATGATTCATTTTCTTGGTGCACTCTGTGCAGCCTGCGAGTGACATTTTTTGCCCTGCTACCTGCTGTTCCTTGGAGAGTCAGATTAGCTGGCCAGGTACCCCTAGCAGGTGGGTTCTCTGGGCACCTCCTGGGGCTTGATTTCCTCACCCTTAATGTGGGAGTGAGAAGGCTGCTTCCTTCATAGGTGGCTGCAAGGAATTATAAACCAATCGAGTGATTGCTTAGCATATGGCTGAATGTCAAGGGCAATATAAATGCCTAATTTCATTTATTTAATAGTAGTTGGGCGGTCACGTGAATGTTGCTGTGGAAACCATAACTCCTGAATTCTCTGACACTTATCTATATTGTTGGTTTTAAATGAGGCTTTAAATTGAAATCTTGTGCATTTTTTTATATTAGAAAACTAACAAGAAGGATCACAGCTTGATCTCAGTTGTGGCCTTTTTATAAAAAGCAGTGTGAGCTGCCACAGTTCCCCTACCCGGCTGCACCTATTGTCCAGTTAATCTCACTTGATTCCTCTTTTTTTTAAGGTCATGTTTCCCGTCCATCCATCCGTCTGTTCATCTGTCTTTCTACCACACACCCACATACCCACCTGCCCATTGGTCCGTCCGTCCATCCATTCATCCATCCAACTATCCATCCATCCATCCATCCATCCATCCATCCATCCATCCATCCACCCACCTACCTTGCTTTCCAGCTCATGAGACGAATGGGCCAAATGTGGGTAGATCAGAACTGCTGGCTTTCCAGTGAAAGTGTAGAACTGGGAGGACATCTTTGGGTGATGCTATGGCAGATCTTGTGTGGTTGCAGAGATCAAGAGGGTGGCAACAATAGAACTGGGTAGAAAAAGTGGTCTTGATTCTGAGCCCTCACTGGAGGAACTCCTGGATACCCACACTTCCTGACACTCAAACAGGGTCCTCCCGTGGCTGCCTGTCCACCACGGGGCTCAGAAGCTCTTCCCTTGGCTAAGTCTCTGCCCATCATACGCTGTGGCTGACTGGTGGCTCTCACTCGCAGCGCGGGCTCGCGGTGGCTCCTGCACCTGCTGACGCTCACGTCGCTGCGGCGGAGACAGCCCTCTCCCTGCTCTCGGCCGCCGCGCCCTTGCGCTGGCCGTTCCTTACAGACACGCTGATATCACATCTTCCCTAAGTACACGTTCTCAGTTTTGTTTTTGTTTGTGACTCTCCTATTCCTACCAGCAGTCAGCCGGCATTTTTGAAATTCCTCCCAGTGTCGGGGTTCACTCTGGTCGACAGGAAGATAGGCCCCCCGGGATGCCAGCTGGCCGCGCAGAGCTCCTGACATAGGAACGCAGAGTTACCCTCTCTGGGAACTTCGCTTCCGTGGGAACAAAACAATCGCATTATTGTGGCTGTATCTTTTCAAAATCAAGCATATCATCTTCCTCCTGTTTTCCCTGTTGAAAAAGCTATTTCCGTATTTTTTTTCTTGTTCAGCTCATACACCTGAAAAACCATCCTTGACTCCTCCAGTTTCTTTCTCACAATTGTTTACTCTCCAAGCCTGGCTGACAGCGCTGGTGGTTCTGAGCCTGATCCTTCATCCCTGTTTCCTCTTTTATGTCTCCTGTCATTTTAAAAAAACCAGTGTTTTATATGGCCATGCCACCCCGAACACCCCTTATCCCATCTGATTTCGGAAGCTAAGCAGGGTCGGGCCTGGTTAGTACTTGGATGGGAGACCACCTGGAAAGACCAGGTGCTGTAGGTGTAATAATAAACAAACAAACAAATAAATAAGTAAATAAGTAAAATAAAAAACAGCGTTATTTAGACATATTTTACACATAAAAAATTCATCTTACTCCAGTATTTTTTTTTTTTTTGGCAAATTTCTGAGTGGTGTAGCCATCACCATACATCAGTTTCAGAGCATTTTCCTCTCCCCAGTAAGATCCCTTAAACCCAAGGTTAATCCCTGCTCTAACCCCCAGCCCCAGGCAACTGCTAATCTGCTGGCCGCATCTTTAGATTTGCCTTTTCTGAACACTTCATATAAAGAGTCATTCAGTATGTGGTTTCTCATGTCTGGTTTCTTTCACTCGGCCTCATGTTCTCACGGCTCATCCACATTGCAGCGTGCACCCATACGTCCTTCCTTTTCGTTGCTAAGTAATATCCCACTGCATAGATGCGTCACATTTTGTCTATTCCTTCACCAGCTGGTGGACTTTTAGTTTGTTTCCACCTTTGGCTATTACGAAAAATGCTGCAATGAACTTTCGTGTACAAGTCTTTGTGTGAACTTGTACACAAAATATGTTTAATAATAAATACGTTTTTATTTCTCTTGAGTAGATACCTAGGAGTGGAATTGATGGGTAGTGCAATAATTTTACATTTGACTTTTTGAGAAATTGCCGAACTGTTTTCCAGAGTGATCACATCATTTTACGTTCCCGCCAGCAGCATTTATGGGGTCCCATTTCTCCATATCCTCACCAATGTTGTTGTCTGTCCTTTTCCTTGTGGTTGGTCCAGTGGATATGAAGTGGTATCTCATTGTGTGTTTTCATTTTCATTTCCATAACGTTTAATTACGTTGAGCATTGTTTCCTGGGCTTGTCAGCCATTTGTATAGTTTCTCTGATAAAATATCTGGCCACATCTTTCCCCTTAGGTTGTTTGTTTTCTAATTATTGAATTCTAAGACCTCCTAACACTTTTTACCTCCTGAGTGATACACCTGCTTCCATGTATTACTGCTCCCACCTTTCACAAAATGCTACTAGATTAATGTCACTGCATGGCCTTAGCATTGCCCCTTACTTACGAAAAACCCCTCAGTGTTCTCCATTGCCTGAAGTTCAATCTCCTAAACTTGACATTCGAACTACTTCATGATGTGGTTCCTTCTCTCTATATTCTCATAGGCACTCTGAGTTCTAGAAAAATAGCTTAATCGTGACCTCCTGTCCTTTTCTTCTGGGTTTCTGTCTCTTGTCTGATGTATTTCCTTCCTTCTCCTAATCTCTTGATCCATCCTGCAAGGCAAGGTCACCGTCCCCAAGGGTCTCTCACTGACTCCCGCAGTGACTTCTGGCTCCTTGTGATGCTTCTCCTAAAAATCTGAAACTTGCTTCAATTTCCTTTACTCTGACTTCCTCTAACTCTTTGTCCGTTTCCTTTGTCCTAATGGCCGAGTCACATGACCTGCCTGTACATTTTTTTGTATAAATAAAACTGTTTCTCAGCACCCCCATTCTGCTCTAGTTCTGGTCTAAGTTCTCTGGAGCAGTCACTGACCAGATCTGTAGTGGTTTGTTTCATCCGAGGTCTTGGACTTCCACAGTCTTTTTATGTCCCACCTGCTGCCAACATGTGCTGCCCCTCAGATCCTCAGATCACGTGTGCCTTGCGGTTGGGGACCCAAAATAGATCTGTTTGTTTTTTCCTTGGCATTCTCTCTGGCTGGATCTGTGTCTTTGGGCAAGCCACCTCACTTCTTAAAAGCTCTGGAGACCCTCTTTTATATTCTTAACTCCAAATTTAGGAAGTTGTAAAGATAAATGAAGTATGATTAAGTTTTTCGAGGGGGGTAGTACAGTGCCTTGAAATTCTGCTTTATTGTAAAATACTTATTTTTATTCAGCAACATTCTCTACCCATTTCTCCCTCTAGCCTGATATTTTTATATCCTGGCCCTGACTAGGCATGTGAGGTGGGGGTGCGCATGCGTGTGTGTGTGTCTGCGTGTACATGCGCACGTTGACCATGGACATTTGTGGGGCACCTATATTTTTACTTTCTGGCTCCTTGTGATGCTTCTCCTAAAAACTGAAACTTGCTTTAATTTACTTTTTTATTTTAGTAACCTTTTTCTTATAATAATAGCATTAAATCTGTGTAATAAAACATAGAATTGAAAACTCCCAGAGAGAGCTGTTATACTCTTAATATTTTGATGTTAAACTCTAGTCTTTTTTCCTGATGTATATATAATTTTCTTTTGGTTTCACTGAATTATCATCATACTGCACATACTTAAAGTTTTAAAAAATAATTAACACTAATGTAGCATCAATGTCTTCCCACCATTTCCATGCAATTATTCTTTTATGAAAACATTTTTTAATGGCTGCACGGTATTCCACGACCTTACTATACTGTATGTAAGTTATTAAATCCATCCCCCATGATACACATTAGGTCATTTCTATTCCTTCTCCATTATAAACGGTGACACACAGGATGACACGATCCCTTTTCAAAGCAGTCTAATTCGTGTGATAGATGTCAGCACTATCAGTGGTAGTCACCTCCAGTACCCAGTGTCAGTGGGCTGATATCTCACTATCTGACCATCCTCTCTGTTTTTAATAACTGGTATTTTCTCCCCCAATCTCAAAGCAAAATACCCCCCCCCCCAAAAAAAGTATCACTCCAGCCACACAAATTCAGTTCTCTCTCTGTGCCTTTCTCTCTCTATGCCTTTATCTTTTGAACTGTCAACTTTGGATTGAAATAAAGACTAGGGGTTTAGCATGAAAGGCATTTAAGGGGATAAAATGATAAAGGATTGAAGTGAGAGCCCAAGAGTGAAAAGTCTTCCTTAGCTCACTGGACACCAACAACTCTCCTCTTAAAGAAACTACAACAGTGACCAGGTCCACAAATTAAAGTTACCAGCTTGCTGATGACTCTGGCAGCCCACACATGATCATATGGTCCCCAGAACACCAGTAGATCATATGCAAATATTGTTTGCATATTCATCAAGATACCACATGGACAGTGTAAGCTGCTTTAATTATCTGTTAAGGAGAAACACAGCCGCCTGTGGCACGTGCACTCCACTGGCTCTGTTGGCAGCCGATATGGAAATTATTTCAAGAGAAAAATAATAAAGAGGAGTGGAATCTGTTCTATTCTGCCCTCTACTTAGCAATTAGGAGTTGCCAGCTTGATGTTGGCTTTTTAGTTCTGATTTATACTTTTAGACTTTAAAAACACAGTGACATAATATATTTTAGCAATAAAAGTTATGAGCTACTCATTCCTGAGGTATAAATAATGAGAAAGCTAAATTGCATTTTATGAAAATATAAAAGTCTCATGAAGTGTTCCCCAAAAAGTTATGTTCATTTAATAATAAAGCAACAAGGAATATGTAATAAGAATTTCATTCTTAGCCAAGTAATGGACCTTAATCTTTTTTTTTTTTGACTTTTGTACTTATGGATATAACAGGAGATACTGTTTTTTCACCCAGGGGTATCAATGGAATCAAAATATTGGTCTTTATAAAGGCACTATATAATTTTTTTATTTATAAAATGAGTGTTTTTTTAACTTGAAAAAATGCTATTAATACTCTCAAATGTGAAGAAATAAAAAATCCATCTCTCTCTCTCTCTCTCTCTCTCTCATCTCTCTGTATCTGATAGAAAATAAAATTATAGCTATTCTCTTTAAAGAGTAAGTCTTTAGGCTATTAACTCACAGAATAAAAACTCTTGAAGCTATACAAATTCTAAAAACCTAAGGTGGACTTGAAAAAGCCACCATTAAAACTAAAATTCAAGAGTACTTATAGACAATTAAATTCCCCAAAGAGAACAACTAAAAACTGGATAACAACAAAAACCTAGTTAAAGGCCAAAAGCAGGAAGAGATTGGAGGGGATTTGAGGGTTTGGTCCTTGAAAGAAAGATTATATGGGTTTTCCCAGTCTGCTGGGCATGGTGGCTATAACTCAATGAGGAGGCCGGTCTTGCTGGTTTGAGGTAGTACATGGTGAAGTTCAGGGCTGTAGCTGGAAAGGGAGGAGGAAAATTCTGGAAAGGAGAAAGCCAAAGTGAGGCAGCTACAAAATCGGCATCAAATGTCCCTCAAATCCATGGGTAACAGTTTTGGATTTTGCACACATGGAAGAGTCTGGAAGAAGGCAGCATCTGGGAGCTGAAAAGGTTGAGCAGAGATTTCAGCTGCTGTCTCTGCAGGGGAGCAGAGTTTAAGTTTAAGTCCCAAGTTTGAGGGGCTTGGCAAGCACTTTAAGCTTCTCATTGAACCCCAGAGTGCCTGCCATACACCTAACCAGGTGTAAAAACCAGAACTAAGAGACTTAGAACTAAGAGACTTTTCTTAGATCTGATTGTACAACCTAAATAGAACTGCTCTAACAAAGCATAAAGCCTAGATTCTATGAGTTTAAAGTGATCAACCCTAACTTAATTGCTGGCTAGAACAAAATCAATACTCTTCAAAGGAAGATACTAGAATCTTTTGTCTCTATGCTGTAATATTCCTAGTATTCAGCATATAGTTAAAATGTATGAGATATGAATGAAACAAGATGTGATTCAGAGTCAAGAGAAAAATCAGTAAATAGAAAGTGATCCCCAAATGAATCAGATATTGGAATTAGCAGACAAAGATGCCATTATAACTATGTTCAAAGATTTAAAAGAAAAAGAAGCAGAGAAATGGAAACTATATCTGTGTATGTATGTATTGAAAAGTACAATATCTGAAATGAAATGAAGAATTCACTGGATAGGCTTAACAGAGATTGGAGAGAGCAGAAGCAAGGGCAGTAAACTTAAAGGATCAACATACATTATCTAGTCTGAAGAACAGAGGGGTAAAGATGGAAATAATGAACAGGGCCTCAGTAACTTATGGGACAATATCATGTAGTGTTATAATAAACATGTAACTGGAGTCCCAGAAGGAGAGGAAAGAGAGAATGGGGCAGAATAAAATTGGAATAAATAATGGCTTATATTTCTCCAAATTTGGTGGGAAACTTACAGATGAACTTATAGGTCCTAAAAGTTCAGCAAACCCTAAGCAGAATAAATACAGAGAGAACCACAGCCAGGAGTTCCATCATCATATTGCTGAAAAGCAGTGGTAAAGAGAAACTTTCAAAGAATCCAGAGAGAAAAGATACATTACACGGAGGAGAACTCCTGTAAGAATTATTGCTGACCAAAGAAGAACAAGGAAGGCAATGAATGGCATCTTTAAAGAGTGGAAAGAAAATAACTGTCAACCAAGAATATTACTTCCAGTTAAAACATTCTTTGAACACAAAAGTGAAACAAAGACATTTTCAGATAAACAGAAGCTGGGAAAATGTGTTGCCAGGGGACCCTTAGTACAAGGAACTTCTTCAGTCTGAAGGGAAATGACCCAGTTGGAAAATTGGCTGTATAGGACAAAAAGGAGGAGAGTCCCAGACATGGTAACACTAGGTATATACAAAAAAAATGATATATTTAATTTTTCCTAGTTTAACTAAAATTCAATAGAATGTTTAAAGTAAAATTGGTAAAATTGTGCTGTGGGTTTTATAATGTACGTAGAGATAAAATATAGCACTAAGGAGGGAGGTAAAATGCAATTATACTGTTGCAAGTTTCTTACACTTTGGGTGAAGTGGCACCATGTTAACTATAGCCCACGGCAAATTAAATATGAATATCATAATCATTAGTGCGAAAAGACCAATAGAGGGATGAAGCAGAATGCTAAAAAATATTCAATTAACAACAAGAAGGACGAGAAACAGGAATGAAAAACAGAACAAAGGGAGAATGGGGATACTAGCAACCACGTGAAGCTCAAAAACCTTATACGTAAAAAATTTAAACACTATAAAACAAGTACTGCATGGATTTTATGCATAAAAAGTTCAAGATCAGGCAAAACTAATCTATGGTGACAGAAATCGGAATAGTGTTTGTGTGCGACGGATGGGGATCACTTAGCAAGAGGCAGGAGAGAACTTTCTGGAGTAATGGAAACTTATACCTTGATTCAGGTGGTACATTACCTGAGAGTGTAAGTTTATCAAAATTTATGGAATTATGCGCTTAAAATTTGTGCATTTCACTCTATGTAAATTTTACATCCATTTTACAAAAGCCTCAAATCAAACTCTCTTGCAGGACCTCCGTTTGTAAATTCTCATCAACAGAGGGCGCTCCAAGCTCACCAAACACGCTTTGGGCGCCCAACTAGTAGGGGATGCACATCAGACCAGCTCTAGTCTGTCTCCTCTATCTCCAAGGTGTATCTCGCAGCTCCCCAGTAACTCTCCCTCGACACCCCACCTTCCCCACCCGCCGCACGTCCGTTTCAACCTGGCCACGCGTTGCTTTTCTGCAGATAAGCAGAGAGTAGCTAATGGCGATGCTGTTTTCCGTGGTACCACCCCGGAATCCAGATACCGCTGGGAGCTGGCGGGGGCTGCCTGGAGGCGTACCTTACCCCCTAAGGTCTTCTCTTGATATGATCGTTTTTAGATTGGAAGTAGGAACGTAATGGAAACTTCCATACTATTCTCGACATCTTCATTTTGACCTTCTTACCTTGCTTTGGTGGCTGTTAAATATTCCCACGCAAAAGCTGCGGCGGGAGGGAGGGTGGGTGGATGGGCAGCGGGAGGGAGGAAGAGAAGGAATTTTCCCTGAGGAAGGCACGGGGTGGGGGAAAGAAGGGCGTTGACCCAGGGTTCCAGAAAACTGTCTTCCTGTCTCCTCCATATCTCAGAAGGAAGCTAGCGACTGGAAAGCCCCAGGCGTCCTTTGCGCCCTGGCCTGCCAGCGGGCCGGGGCTCTCCACGGCGCGGAGATGCCATTACACCTCACGTGATCCCCGGCCTGGGCCGGTCCTTCCAGAGGCGTCTCTCGGGGTGTTAATTAAAGGTCACAACAAAACAGACCTGCCAGCTCACCAGAAGAAATGTCCTCCCGGGAAATGAAAAATGACACCCGGGAGTAGCCACGTGTGGAGCTGGGCATATGCCGGCTTCCTGCGCTCCTGGCGCTGCGCGGGGGGCGGGAGGGGGTGGGACAGGGGACGAGGACTGGTGCTCCGGGGCTCCGCGGGCCCCAGGCGCTAGAGGACAAGGAGGGGTGCCGAGGAAACCGGCCGGGGCAAGGCGAGGCCAAGGCCGGTTCGCACACACCCCCTCGCCAGGCCCGCGCCGTCCGCGCTGCGCCTGGGCAGCGCGGCGACTCCCTCAGTTTCCCTTGCCCCGCGGGGGCCCGCTTGGTCCCGGGCTCACCTGTACCACCAGCGCGGGGCATCTGGGCGTCTCGCAGACTGGGGTGGGGCGGGCGGGGGAGCCCCCCAGTCATCGGGCTTTGGTTGGGAGGGTGGCTCCCCGGCCGGCCGGGGGTCGTTAGGGCCATTCCAGAAAAGGTTTGCAGCGCAGGTCTAGGAGAACAAAGGGCGGGGGGAGGCCCCGGCGTGTTTGCGGACTTGTTTGTGACTCAATCCCTTTTACCCGGCGTTTCAAAGGCAGAACTGCAAGCCTCGCCAGGAAGAGAAAGAACTCGGGGGCGGGGGAGGCGCGGGCGCGTTTCGGTCCAGCCCCGCCGGCTCGGCGCGGCCCCTCGACTCCAGGCGCGCGCCGCGGTGTTTCATTAGAGCCCTGGACGAGGGCCACTCGCCAGGAACTTCCCCGCAAGCAGCAAGATTTACGATCCCCCCCCTCCCCCCCAGCCGGCTCTCGGCCGCGCAATGTCAGGCAGGAGCGCCGCAGCCTAAAATGGAGCCGGGCCGGCGCGGCGGCGGCAGCCAGGCGGCGGGCTCCCCGGCGGCGGGGCCGCGGGTCCTCACGCGCCGCGCTGCGCCCGGGCGCACACGCGCGCCCTGACCGCGGACGGCGCCCGGCCCCGCCGAGCCGCCCCCTTCCCTGCCCTCGCGCAACTGTCAGGCAGAGCGGGCCGGCGGATATTGGCTCGGCGACACGCCGAGGCTCCTCCCCGAGTCTGGATCTTTATATTTTGGGAGAATTTCTTTGAACTCAGTTACCACGCTGCGTGAAGGAGACAAGTTCCCAACGCCGGCTCGCCGGCGGGGGCGAGGCGAGGGCTCGCCCACCTTCTCTGCAGGGGCCGCGTGTCCCTGATCGCGTTCCTCCTTCCCCTGGTGGAGGGGCACGGACGGATGTGGCCGAGGAAAATGCCAGTTATCTGGATGTGACCGTGAAGAGGGAACGTGTGACTGACTAGAGGCGGCAGAAGAGGATGAGGAGCAGCAGGATTTGATGAAAGAATAAACCACCTACTCCGACCCTTTCTGCAAACTGGTGCTATTGCTTCTGGGGTCCATTTGCTTTTATCCTCTCCCCGCATTAAGAAACCTTGACTTGAGGGCCACGACAGCCCCCCTACCGCGGGGGGACCCCTCTGGGTCGGAAGACCTTTTGGATGTAGCGCTGGCGGAACGCTGAGACACTCCGCTGGGAAAGCCACCATGAATTCGGTAGCGGGGAATAAGGAGAGGCTCGCAGTGTCCACCAGGGGCAAGAAATACGGGGTAAGTTGAGACGGGCACAATGCGGAGACGCGTCCCCAGAGGCACAGCGGCCGGGGTGTCCCCTCTCCCGGTGCCGACAGGCGCGGCAGGGCGGCTCGGAGCTCTCCGCCGGCTGCGGGAGCGCCGCCGCGGGGTGTGCGTGCGCGGAGGCGGGTCTGCCTGCGCGGACGCCCGCACACTCGCCTCGCCCTGGGAATTTTTTCAGTCCTCTCGTGCCTTCCCTTCCTCGCACCCCTAACTTTTGCAGCATTCCTGCACTTGGAGGCAGAGTTATGCCGAACGGGAGGGTTTTCCAAGAATTCTCCGCCGTTCCTTGTTTTTTTTTTTTTTTTCCCCTGGAGCCGAGACAGCCTTTCCTGTACCTTTAGGATCCGGAAGGCTGCACCCCGAGTGAATAAAAACCCAGAGGTCACAGTCCCCACACACACCCCACAGCGCCGGGATAGCGGCTTCCAGGATCTTAGACCTGGGCTCTTGCTGGGATGGGAGCCGGGTTCAGTGGGTCCACCTTGCAGAAACCACTGAGACCCCTTGAGCGAGCCCTGTCCTCTTCTGCGGGCGCCCGGGAACCCGCATCGGGGGAACCTGGGCGGCGGGGACTCTCTTAAGGACAATTAACGAGACAAATGGAGGCGGGTTTGGCTGTCGTGCCCGGAGCGGTCCCCAGAGCCCTCCTTTGGTGCTCCGCGGGGGCAGGCGGGAGGGCGCGCCCGGCCCGGCTCCGGGGCACCTCCGACGCCGGCGTGTTTCCCCCGCAGGTGAATGAGGTCTGCTCGCCCACCAAGCCCGCCGCGTCCTTCTCCCCCGAGAGCTGGTACCGGAAAGCGTACGAGGAGTCGCGCGCCAGCAGCCGGCCCACCCCCGAGGGCGCGGGCTCAGCGCTCGGCTCATCGGGGACCCCATCCCCCGGCTCGGGCACCTCGTCCCCGAGCTCCTTCACGGGCTCCCCGGGCCCCGCCTCGCCGGGCATTGGCACCAGCTCGCCGGGCTCCCTGGGCGGCTCGCCCGGCTTCGGCACCGGCTCCCCCGGCTCGGGCAGCGGCGGCGGCTCCTCTCCCGGCTCGGACCGCGGCGTCTGGTGCGAGAACTGCAACGCCCGCCTGGTGGAGCTGAAGAGGCAGGCGCTGAAGCTACTGCTCCCGGGGCCCTTCCCGGGCAAGGTGAGCGCCGCGCGGGGCGGGCGGGAGGGCGGCCCGGGGCGGGGAGGCAGCTCCGCAACACGCCGCAGCTGTCGGGTCCCCAGCCGCTGCGCGCCTCGCCGCGGCCGCTGCGACCCCGGCGGCGACGAGGGGTGCTCCGCACCCCGGGGCGCGCTGGCACGGCGGGGGCACCCCCGGGCGGGGGAGGGGCACGACCCCGCGCGTCTCCCTCACCTGGCCACCGAGAGGCGCCGAGCTTGGTTGCGGCGCCCGCGGTTTCCGGCCGCACTAAACAGCGAGGACGCGGCAGGTTATTTGTCTTGCTGTCCTCGTCTCCTTGGAGCCCCTTTCCCTACTCCCCGCACCCGCTGGACCTGCGCGGCGCTGCCTTCCCCCGAGACCCTCTCCGCGCGCGCCTATGCCGGTGGCAGGCCAGGGACACGCCGACACCAGCTCCTGGAATCCTTTCCTTCCTGCCAACCGCTGGCCCGCTGGCCGGCTCACTAGATTTTTCTCCCCAGCCCTACCCGTGATCCTTTACAAAAATGTCGGTGGGACCTTCAGGAGTTGGCGTTTCCCATGGCCTGTTTGTGGTCCTTTCCCAGGATTACCAAACCAGAAACACCTATTGGAAAGCCAGCCTTCCCCATAACATTCCAGGCGTCCGCGGAAGGCGAAGGGGTGGAGAGCTCCTCGGAGGAGGGCCACCCCCTGGCCGGCTCCCGCGCCAAGCACGCTGGGGTCCTCCATGGCAACCCTGCGGGCCGCGGGGTGCGTGCCGGGAACCCCCAGAGTTGAGCACAATGCAATTGTATTTGCACTGTTGGGGCCAAGTGCTATCAAATGATAATATTTACCCTTGCACTTCAAAGAGTTTTTATCAGTAGCTGGAGAGAAATATCCAGAAAACAGAGTGGATTGCTGTGGAGCTTTCTGATGGGGTTTGTTCAATGGCGTTTTCTGATACATTGCTGTGACTTCTGAAATGAAATTTTTGCGATTTTCAGTAGCGCCTTTGGGAACAACTGCATCTGCTCGCCTCATCTGCTTATCCAAATACACACGCACTGATGTTTTCATAGGTAAGGGTTAAATTAAACAAATACTCACAGAAGATGTAATATCTTAAATGTAGAAAACTACCACTGAGAGAATTGGTTTTATGAATCCCGAATTTATCTCAAGAATAATTAACTCGTGGATTGTCGTCAGCATGCCATTTTTGTGATTTCACAATAGAACCATCAGGACACCCCAAGAATAAATCTCGGGGATTCTAAAAGCTTCTTGCACTCCTTCAATTTTACACTATTTCTTTACCTAAAAATTTATTGGCTTTTTGGATCATTTATCAATATTCTTTGATTTCCTCCGGCATTCAGGAGATAGCAGATACCGACAGGTCTTGTCCTCATGGAGCTTAGATTCTAATGGAGGATACAGACATTACCCACAAAACGCACAATTCACAATTTGTTCTCTGCCAAGGAAGAGTGTGGGGTGTTGTGAGGTCATATAACCAGACTAGACTACGTGATAAAATTTGAAGAAACTTAAAGACATAACATCTGATATTTGGAAATCTTAATAAGTTACACAGCCTACCAGATCATTCTGGAATGTTCTCGAGGAACTATTCTTACAATAGCTCCTTTGTGTTGTTGTTTGAGTGCTCCTTGTGTGCAAAGGTAAATCAAAATATCCTCTTTTCACAAAATGGTGGGAGGGAAGGAATTCTATAGGAAGGAGAAACAAATGTTGACACTTGAATCCATCCATCATATGTTATGGAGTCATGTGACAAAGTAGATTTTTGGTCTTGTTGAAGCAGCCTGGAAACTTCATTCGCAGTGTCATAGGAGGCAGCTCCATATTTGGCCCTTTTATTTACGCGGTGAAATAAAAGCGATGCCAGAAGCTGATCACATCCTCAGAGTGGTGATTCCGGGAGGAGCGTCTGGGCCGCTGCACCTCGGGGCTCCGCACCGACTTCCGGGGGCCCAGGCTCGTGGAGAGAAGAGCTGCCAATTGTGGGGGCGGTTACTCGGGGTCACTTTTCAAGCGCACACAGGACTATCACACAGTGCCGAAGTGGACCTTTACATGTGAGGTAGCACGGTGCAGCGTGACATGCGGTGCAGGCGAGCGCACAGGCTCAGTGAGAGACAGCGGTGGCTTGGATCACCTCGTTGTTAATGACAAGGTGTGGTCCTTAATTTTAACCAAGCATATTCCACATGCTTCTGAGAATAATAATTTTAGCGTTTTTTTTTTTTCCTTTTTAAAACACTGGTACCCTCAGATTGGGCCCAATTTTCATTATACCTTTAGTTTTTGTAACATTTTAACTAAACAGGTGCTGTGTTCTTTGGAGCACCGGTGGATGGAGGCCCGTGTAACTCAGAGACAAGGCCTCTCTACTCCCAGAGCCAGGTTTATGAGCAAACTGGACCTCTGTGGCACTCAAGCACAGAAGGAGTTAAATTAAGTTCCATTAGAACAAGAAGTGTCATTGTGACTCCAGCATGTACTTTGCTCTGGAGAGCAAGAGTCTGGAAGATAAAGACATGTTTTTGAGGGATAATTAGCAAAAATCATCTTTGTAATTAGCTTAAGATGCTTAACCATATTTGGGGAATATTTTCTTAAATAAAGTATTCAATTCTGCTAGGCGGTATTACAAATCTCCTAGGTAAGCATTTAAACGTCAAAGGCAGAATAGCATACCCAGGAACCTTATAATTTTAGGATGAATTCGGTTTAGTGCTTTCTGTACCACTGATTTATTTTGTCACATTGAATAAATCAGTTTTCCTCTGTATATTTAACTTTCCTATTACTATACTAAGGAAAAGAATGATTCGGACTGCTAGAATGTCATAAACGTTATTAGATAAGGTTTGAAAAGTGCCTCATTCTTCAGAGAGGGTCGATGATTATTAATTAGACAAGATCCTGTTCAATTTATGTTTTATAGAATTTAAGGTTTTTTTTTAGAAAACATTATCCGCTTTTAATTTCGATAGTAGATTTTCCAAACGTTATACCACCATATGAGTTCTCACTTTGAGTTCTCACACTTTTCCCAGCGGTAGGTGGTGGCAAGCCGTACTGAATTCGTCCCGTTTTGTTTCTGGGACAATTCACTGAGAAGGAATGGTGAAGTGCTGGGGAACCCAGGTGGGTGCCTGGCGGGGCCCAGGAGGTAAGACAGCGACTCTGCTGTCCTGAGGGGTGACTTTCCTGTTCTGAGCCTCCAGGGTGGCCCTGGAGAAGGAGGCTTCATGGAGAAGGCACCGTGATTTGGAGGTTTCCAGCTTAGGTAACTGGGTGGGCTGGAAGAGTTATTAACTGAGGCAGGAAGTGGGAGGAGACACACAGGTTTGGGTGAGCTCAGAGAGAAGAATGATGATGGGTGTGGTTTTCCATGCAGCTGAGTTTGAAGTTTCTACAAACAGAGAGTAGAGGCAGATTTAGGGATAAACAGACTCTGGAATGTAGAAGTGACAACCGTGAGCTCACATAACTCTTAATGATGTCCTGGATTCATCTTTTTCGAATAGCAACTTACCTGGGTAAGTAAAGATTTGTGCCTGGTGGCCGACTGTAAAATGCTGGGATTGATTTTTATTACCCCAGTCAGTAAGAAAGTACTTACTGGGTTTATATCATTTCCTTTCTAGGGCTGGTAAGTGGAAGAGGTCAGATAAAACAAAAGAATGTGGATTTGTAAAGTGTCGGGATTTTAAGCAAAACAGTCCTTTAACCCATTGTAGTGTTCCCATGTGTAAATCTAAAGCCATTTTATATCCACTGGCAAGAGTGTCTTTCCTGTTTTATACGCAGTTGAGGCACCAAGCCAGAAATAGGGGCCAAGGAATGAGTCTCCCGTTTCGGGGCTACCCTAGATCATTCTGATATCTGTGACAGAACTTTTGAATTAACAGTGTGAGCTCTACGAAACACCAGCCCAAAGGAATTCCCTGGAGTAAGCAGAAATGTTCCAGTTTGGCAAAAGGTTATCAGGCATCTGTTCATTTCCATATCAATAAAAAAAGAATCTCCTTTTATGTAAAAAAAGGTCCAGAATGACATTCCTATCTGATTTTTTCTCAGCCACATATTCTGGGTCCATTTATGCCCCAGAAATATCAGGAAGATTAGCTAGACATACTGAGAAGGGTGGCCAGCAATCACAGAGATGAAAGAAAGGAATGTGTCACAGGGGTTTAAAAACACCAAACGTGGACTCTAAATAGCCAGAGCCCAAGTAAGTCTAGACTTGGAGTTTTATATATATATATATATATATATATTTTGTATTTTCCCAGCTCCAAAACAAGGGTATGAAAAAATAACTCTATTTATAAAAAGCTTCTATGAGAAGCCATTGTAAGATACTTTGTAAATAGATAAGATACATGCTGCTTTTTAAATATTTATTAATTACTAGAAAATTCTATCTGAAACCTTCTACGAACACATGACTATCTTCAGAAAGCCTCGCTTGAATCTTTTCCATTTTGGAGGTATTTTGATAAAGGATCAGCTAATAGATAATATCAGTAATGACAAAGTCCTGTAGCACTTATCATTAAAAATTTTCTGAAACATTTTAGGGATTATAAAAACATTCCCAATAGACACATGTGAGCAGTAATCTCTGCTTTAAGGCTTAGCAAGCTATGAAATAATGGTTTTGCATTCTGCCAGACTTTTAATTGTAAACCAACATGGTCAGTTTTTATAGTGACTTAATTCACTTTGTAAAAATCCCCGGCCTGTAGTAATTTCTTCCACACTCACTGCAGATAGGATTATTGCATTAGAAATGTGATTCTCAAATGGCTGAGGCTGGTAATTTGTCAGCATTTGGAAGGATTAAGCCAATAACATTTAGGCAACATCAGTTGCTCTCTGGCGTTATGTCGTGGATTGGACCATTCATCAGCTAATAATGATGGTGATGGTAATAATAATGATGATTATAAATGGCTAACAATTATCATCATTAGGTGCTGGGCACTGTACCAAGACACACACACACACACACACACACACACACACACACACACACACACGTACTCATACAAAATCTCACATAGCAAAGTGAAGATTAACCTTATTTCCTTTCTTTACCCTGGAATTCTGGGTGGTTGGTTCAGGGCAGATAAGGAAGCATGACTTAAGGTGCAAGGAACAGAGGAATCCAAGGACGCTTTCACTCGGAAAGCCACTGAGAGTCACTATTGGTGTAACTGCTCCGAGTGGGAGAATGTCATAATTGTATTTCCTGGGCTCACAGATGGTACCTTCACGTTCAGGGTGGGGGTAGAGGGTGGGAAAAATATGTGAGGTTGTCGGGATTTGGAGCTGAGTAATTTTCTTGGCTGGAATGTAATGGAGGGGAGGAAGGAAGTTCTCCATATTTATATTCACTCAGCTGAAACTCTGTTATCAGCCCTTTTCAAAACACCCTGCCAGAGGGCCCTGCACTGACCCGGGAGGGAGGGACGGTCCTTTGGCTGGACGTGTCCGTGCCACGTCAGCAGGGCCGCCAGACTTCCACCCTGGTCTGTCCTGGCAAAGAGTCTCAGTTGGCTGGTGTCCGGGAGGGTTCACGGTCTCTTTTCAGGAATATAAACTGACTTCCTTTTTACCACTATCCTGAGTCACAAGCTGGTCATAGCATCTTCTCTTTGCTTTGGCAAAGAGGCACTGTTCAGAATGGGCCCCCATTCATCCTTCACACTTACGTGCGCGATCAGAAACATCTTGAAGTACATGTGCATAGGTGCAAAAGGACCGGGAATACACCAGGATTTCTAAATTATGATTGCAATATTTATAAAAATAGTAAATCAGTATCCATCATTCTGCTTATTGCCTTTGGGATGCTCCAGAAGCCATGCCCATCTGAGAAAACAGGATTTCGAGTCATGCTCAGAAGGGCATCTGCCCACCACCTCCAGGTTTTAAAAGAATTCACCTATGTGTTCTTTGAGTATTTATATGCTTTCCTTTGTTATCTTTAGATCTCTGATCCACTGGGAGGTTATTTTGGTGTTTAAGGAAAGATATAGATCAATGCCATCTTCTTCTAAATGTCTGTCCAGTTGGGCCCTAACCCTTTATTAAAGCATTCACTTTTTCCCCGCTGATTTGAGATACCACCATTATCCTAAACCAAAGTTTCAGTTGTTCTATTATTCCTCACTATTTTTCCATTCAAACTTTAGAATCAACTTGCCTAAAACTCCAGAAAAGCATTTTAAATTGGGACCATGTTAAATTTATATGTTAACCTAGGGGATATTGGGCATCTTTATGATGTCGAATCTTTCCCGAGAACATGGAATACCTTTCCATTTGAAAAGTCTACTTTTCAGAAATTTTAAAGGCTTTTTCCTTTATAGCTTTGCACATCTGCTCAATTTATTATTGGATATTAAATCTTTGCTACTATTATAAATGAGTTCTTTACTTCCATGATCTCTTTTGATAATTGTTTATATATAAGAAGGATATTGATTTACATATTAATTTTATATTCTTTTATTTAATTTTATTAATGTAGTCATTAGGTTTTAAAGTTGGTACTCGGATTTCCAAAAGAATTTATCTTCTACAAATATAGGTATTACTCTATTCCTTTGCTGTTTTTATTCCAAATGGTTTTCTCTTGTTTGTTGCATCGATTGCTGCCCCCAATACAATGTGAGATAGTAGTGATACAGTGGGCATGTGTGTAGCTTTTCCTGATGTCAGCTTTCGGGTTTTTGAAAATTAAGGAAATAACCATCAATCCCTAATTTATTTAGTGTTTTTAATCAGGAGTGGGTGTTACATTTTGCCAAATGTTTTTGTTTCAGTATTTAGGGAAACAATCATATGATTTTTCTCCTTAGATCTATTAACATTGTGAATTATTATTGATTTCCTAACAACAAACCCTCTTTGTATATCCATAATAAACTCCACGTGGTCACAATGTCTTTTTTAAATATGTTGCTGGATTCAGTTTGCTAATATTTACATCATTTTTGCTTTCATATTCATATGCCAGTAGCGTTTTTAATTCCTGTTCATGTGCCAGCTGCAGTTCTATGGCACAGATAAAAAAAAAAAAAGATGAAAATTCTTGCTCTGGAGTAACTCCCAGTCTAGGATTAGAGACAGACAAGGAATGGAAGAGTTAGTGTGAGGGACCACAGGCCATGCAGCCTGCGACAGCACGGAGGGGTGAGGCTCAAGCGGGCTTTGCAAAGGCGAGCAGGAGGCTGGCATTTGAACAGGGCCAGACACTGACATTCCAGGTTGAGCGAATGGCAGGCACAAGGTGCAAAGAGGTTATGCTCCCTCAGTGCACCTGAGGAGCTGCAGTGGCTCTTGTCACCATAGCACAGTGTGTGCATGGGTGAGTGACAGGCTGGAAAGGTGGCAGGGAGAGGATAATGGGCCTTGCAGGCTGAAGAGTCTGAATATTAACCCGTAGGCCATGGGCAGCCATTCAAGGGCTTTCAGGAAGGGGATGAAGTGTTAGGATATTCATTTCAGAGAGATTGCTCTGATAGAAGATGGATTGGAAGACCAGTGTCGTGGAGTCCGGTGAGAAGTGGCCCTGGCATGAGTGGAAGATGATGCAGACCTGAACAGTAGCAATGGGAATCAAGGGGCAGCTTGGACCTGACAGATCTTGCACCTAGAAGACCTGTAATGAACAGGAGGGGAGGAGGAAGCTGAGGCATTCTCTCAGAGTTCTGGCTCAGGCACGTGTATGGACAGTGCTGCCAGCAGCTGAGATGGAGCATACAGGCAGAGAGGGGGTTTATTATCGTGGGTCTGATTTTGGGGAATGGTTGTGTATAATGAAGTTGGTTTGGGCTCTGTAGAGGCTGAGCTGGAATGTTCCAGAGGGTCCAGTTGGGGCCCTAGAGTGGCTTCAGAGCTGGGACATGGATCAATCTGGGAGGTGTCAGTGTGGGCAAGGTGGTGGAATCCACAGACGGTGCGAGCTCTCCAGGGAGCATGTGTTGCGGAGTGAGACAATAGACGGCTGAGCATGGAGTCGGGGGACCCACTGACATTGAAGGGACAAGCAGCTCCAGGAGCCAGGAAGATAGACCAAGAAGCAGCACTGAATCTAAACATGTCAGAAAAGGGGGAGCAACACAGGAGAGAGTGGTGTCATGTAGACGGAGGGAGGCTGGAGCTTCAGAGGGTAGGGGCGATGAAAGGCAGGTACCTTGAAGAGATCAAGGAGGTAAGAGTGGAGCTTCCCATTGAATCAGCAAATAGGAAGTGTTTGGGGAGCTTTGTCAGAAGAGTTTCTATGCCCTGGAGACAGACAGTGACAGCGTCTCCAGGAGTGAAGCAGAGGAAGCATTTGAGTTGTTGAGGACACCAAAAGGTTCAGAGAGATCTGTTTTTTCAGGATCTCATGACCTTAGAAATTAAGATCTGGGGTCAACTAACTTGGTGCAAAATCAGGCTCCATCACAAAGTGTGACCTTGGGCAAGTTACGTAGCCTGTCTGAACCTGATTATTCTCATCTACACAATGGGGGCAGTGATAGGGCCCCACCCGGATTGTTGTGAAGACCGAGTGAAATTGTGAGATGATAGTCCAACCATCATTTTCTGTTTTTTTTTTTCAATGAAGCTGAGTTTTATGAAAGATTTCTTTCTGTCTCTTTCCCTCTCTCCCTCCCTCCTTCCTTCCTTCTTTTTTTCCTTTCTCTTCCCCTCCCCCATCCCTGTCTCCCTTTTCTATCTCCCGCTTCCCATTTGCCTCTGGTCTAACATTAAAATGGAAAAGCAGTCAGAGAAAATGGAAAATGGCGCCATCCCAGCTCATCTATCCCATTTCTTCACCTGCAAGTGAATAAACCATCTCCTACTTAAATGTATTCATTTGCAAAGTGGCTCCACAGAACATTTAGGAGAGCTCAGTTGTTGAAAAGAGCGACTCCTGCCTTTGGCTGAGATGCCGTGAGGATGGATTGAGATGAGCATGGATTGAGATCCTCAGTGCAGACGGGAATCCCCAGTGGAAGCCCCGCCCCTCTCTGGCCCGCAGGCCGCACTGCAGACGGCCTTGGGGCCTCGGGCGTTTGGGATCCTGCCGCATGAAGGAGAGCAGATGCCCCCAGGGACTGACTGCGCAGGCCATGTGCAGATCCCAGCAGTCCCGGGAATTTGGGCTTATCTGCCTTCCAGGCCATGTTATCTTTCTCAGACAGTTTTCTTTGCAGTTAAACTTTGCTGATCCTATCGCATCGATTCTGATTCTGACCAGACCCCGTGGAGAAGTCTGGAAATAAAGACACCCTTCCCCCACTAGGAAGTATTTCCCGCACGGATCTCAGTTCCCAGAGCCGGAGCTGACCTGGGTGGAGAGGATTCTTGTAAACTTGGATTTAGCTAGAGTCGATATTCTTATGCTGCTCCGTAGGTGACTATATCAGAAGGCTCTGGGGTGGAGAGTGCTTTTGATAAGCAGCACTGAATCTAAACATGTCTGTGATGTTAGAGACCTAGGTTAAAGCTGAGGGTCTTTTTGAATTCATCTTTTTCTGCTTAATGGAGTTTAAGCTCAATATTGCTGCCGGCTACAAAAAGTTCTTGGGAAAAAATCTTAGTTCTCCATACAGCACAGTTTTAGAATCTTTGGTAGTTCTTACACACAAAAACGGCTTTATTTTTAAGCGCAAACTGCAAATAATAAGTTAAAGTACACTTAGCCACCACAGGGATGAGCAATGTAAACTTTTAATCGTCCTTTATCTAATCCGAGTGATGTCCGAGATTTGTACTTGCTAATTCAGGATTTTTTTTTTTTCTAAGATAACAGGAACTCATAGAGTTTGAGCTTTTTCTGTGGTGTAATTCCTTCTTTTAGTTAGCAGTGATGAGCGGCTACGCTTTCCCATGAAATACGGCCATCTTATTTAGAGTGGTCGCTTTCTTTAGAGTGGTAATCACGATTTTCCCGCACCTGCTCTAACTGGTGGTTTCATGCATCTTAACTGATCAGAAACCAGCGCCACCACGGACCACCAAAAGCTGGTGAACCCCCTAACCGAATGGTCATGCGGAAAATAAACAGTTGAATTCAGGCAAACAATTCAGTCATCATTTAAGAAAAATCATCAGCTGCCTGGGTCAGTGGTGTGTCTTTCTGTAGAGGGATGTCCTGGCCCTGAGCGTGGCAGCTGGAGAAGTGGCCTCGAGTGTCTTCTCTGTGCTCTCACGGTGTGGATTGAAGGATCGCCTTTTCTCTGCCAGGCCAGGTGATGGGGCCTGAAGGATAGGTGGGAGGATAGAAATGAGAGGAATAGGGAGAGAGGAGGAGGAGAAAGGATGAAAGAGGAGAAACGGAAAATAAAGGGTTGGTTGGTTGGTGGGCGTTGGAGGCTGTGCACAATCTCAGATGTTTAGCTAAAAAATGACTGTCCTTAGATAAGGGGGCAGGTACAGTCATGCCTCTAGCACTAATTAGCACTGTGCTCCTGGGCAAGTCACCTCCGTGCCTTGTGCGTTATATCTTTTTTATAAACCAAGAGGGTGCGAGTTAGTGGTCTCTAAACTCCTCCCAAGCCTGCGAGTCTCTGAGAAGCTGGAGAGAAGCCCCCAAACTTTGTGGAGCCCAGTTCTTGTCTCACATCCCAGTGGGACATGCTCAACAGAGTTCTTGATGGATTTCTGGTTGAACCAAGAGCCTGAAGCTGTCCCGTTAGCTGCCACCTGTGCGGGACCCGCACGCCAGCCCACCAAGGCGTGTCCCTTCGTTTGCCCATCCCAGTGAAGGTGCTGGTAGCACCGTCATTGCTGATGATTCTGCTTTTGGAACTTGGATCATAAATTAACTGACAAGGTTCTTCCTGTTACTTAATAAAGCTGTTTACTTTACTGTCTTCTGTGTTTGTGGGCAGAAATAAACTCAGACAAACAAGAGAACAATTGATTTTAGAAGAACAATTTGGTAAAGAATGTTTGGGAAAGGTATTGCCTTACTTATAAGACTGCTTATCAGTTTACGTTTATAAAAACCTACGATCCTGATTAGGATTTAGAAATAATTTGTGAGGATTTCATCCAAGGTAGCAATATAGGAACACCAGAACGCCAAATGTTTTATTCCTCGTTCTTAACAAAAATAATTCTTCATCTAAAGTTTTTCCAAAACTTTCTTAGCCCTCTTAAGATTTCTCCTCTTTCTCTGTTCCTTTAAATATCTAGATAATTGTTTAGACCTCTATTTATATATCCCAAGCCCATGGCTTGAGTGTAATAACCCTGCAGTTTTGATAACTGTCAGCAAAGGAGACAACAGGTAGATCGCCGAGTCTGTAAGTATAGATTTTATTTTTCTTTATTAACACTATCCCAGGAGGCATCTTTCCTGGGAACTGTTTCCCTAACTCTTATTTCAACTATAAATGTACATTTGTATTTTAGTCTAAACATAACTTGGGGAGCACGGATATTAAAAGCAGAACTTCATTTGGCCTTTACCAGCCCAGAGCTCAGTAGGATGGCTGAGAACAGGCAGAGAGCAGCGGGAACACCACCTGTCACACCCCATTCTTGCCCTCTGTTCTCTGTGCTTACTTCACGGGACCCTGGGTAGCGTGTTTGTAGCCAGCACCCCCAGCTCAGCATTCCGCCTTCGGCACAGCAAACCCTCCACCCGTGTTCATTGATTATGTGCTCAGATACCACCCCTCATTTCTCCTCTTGTTCTTCTCCAGATTTGCTCGTGTCATCGTTTGTGACATTTCTGAGGAGAAGTCTTTCCAGTGGGCTGTGGGTGCATGTGTGTGTGCACGTGGTTGTGTGTGCGCATTACACTTGGCAGGAACCCTGAAGGAAGCATACAGAGTAGGTGACACAGGAGACAGACATCCTGTCTCAGGTTTCAGATGCTGTGAGGCCAAAGCTTCCATAAGAAAGGGGGCTGTGCAATTAGAGGGCGTTCAGCAGGGGAGACGGCCCGCTGTCTCGCCGGGCCGAGTGGAGGAAGGGCTGACAGCTACGAGTCTGCTAATGATGGCTTTATGGGCGTTCATTGCATCTGGGGTGGTAAATATGATACGGAGGGGGCACGGTTTTAATACACCGAGTCCGGCTCTCTGAGTCCTGTGGGTGGCAGCCACTCGGGGCAGGAAGTTGCCGGTTGTGGCCTTTTGTGGTTCTCGTTTGTGCTAATTTACTTTTTTAGTGGAGCGCTTGTCGTTATCAGTGATTCTCCGCAATGCCCCTTCTCGGTGGCGAGGAAGGAGATGACGGAATGATGGAGGGGTCCGCAGGCTGGCCGGGGTCCCCCAGAACACGTCCGGCTCCGGACTCTCCATCGGGTGCTCATGGGTTTCCTTATGCAGTTTTTTTGCCCATTTGCGTCTCCTGACTCCAAACGCTGCGAGGGTAGTCTTCATAGCTTATTAATTTTATGTTTTGTTTGGTGTCTGTGCACCCAGTAGACAGTAATTATTTTTTGACTACATGAATTCTCCAAAGATTTATGTCTTTCTGAAAGAAAAAAAAAATCTTCGTGTCCCTGCTGTGTAATGAAAACGTCACTGGGGATGGGAGAAGAGGGTGGTGGAGGAGGAGGGGGCTCTGGCGGCGCATGGCCGGGCAGGAGCTGGTGCCCAGCCTGCCTGGTCCTGGGAAGCTGCACGAAGCCCGTCGCATTGACGTGGTGAGTGGAGCCCACGGGGGGCCAACAGTGAGGGCGGCCCCTTCGCCTTCGCCTGGCTGCGTCTTGGTTTTGGTATTTATGGGTCGGCTCGTTTGGAGGTCCTCAAATTTCTTCTTGGTCGATATGTCCTTGTTCTTTCTTACTCAGTTGAATGCAGCTGAATGTATTCACTTCCGGTCTTGCAGAATTACAGGCCGTGGGAGTGCGCACCGGATGCTTGGAACGGGGCTGCGGGTATCCCGCAGAGGACGTTCATCCTCCCCGGTGGGAACTAAACTGAGAGAGGAGGCAGGCATGAGGCCACGTACCCAGACGCTGACTTAGATTTCATGCCTCGCGTTACCTGAGAGGTGGCACTGCGCAGTCCGTCCTGCACCGCCTCTGTCATTCGGTGAGCTGGTGACATATGACTGCATCCGAGATGCCAGGGGTGGCGGTCGGGAATGCTGCAGGCTTCCCTCTGCCGGTAAAGGCTGGGGAGAGGTGAGCTGACAGAGGCGGTGGGCTGGTATGGCGACATTCAGCGCAGACTCACAGGGAAGCGGGATGACTTTTCTGTCGACATCCCTGGGGTTGTGCTGACGCAGAAAAACGGAGAGGAGGTCATGGCTCTACTTAAGAGCATCCTTTAGGATCTTTTCAGTAGGGTCGTGGACTTCCCAGACCCTCTTTGCAATTCTTACGTAGGGCAGAATTCAATGTAACATGTCGATTTAAATGAATGCCATTAATTTTTAACATGGTCCATCACCTTTACTCCTGGAGACCTCAGAGTAATCTTTTTTCATCATTAGCATTTTATAATCATGAGCAAGAGTCCCTGTCAAGGGTATACACTACTGTTGCATTGCTTTCCTGATTAAAAGCGTGGTCCCTGCCGCCGACCATCTGGATCCGAATTTTCACTCTGTCATTTGCCAGCTCCGTGAACATAGAGAAGGACTTACCGTTTTCTGCCTCACTTTCCTCTTCTGTATCATGGTGTGAATAACTGCTTCATGGACATGTTTTGTCTGGCACACAGTAGGTGTTCATTCAACGTTAGTATCCAGGCTGCCATCTTCAAGAAAAGGAAAACAACGTATCTAGACGTTGACCTCATTATTCATTTTTCTATCCGTCTTTCCTCTTTCTGTCCAACATTTCCTGGCCTTTGCTCTATATGTATGTGGTCGCTGGGGATGGAAAGGTGAGGAGGACGCAGCCCTGCCCTTGAGTCCCTCACAGTCTCCTGGGTGGGCTGGAAGCGTGTGCCGAGTGCAGCTGGGAGCGCACGGGATGCAGCCTCCACTGCTCAGGCTGCCGCTCTGGGCTGTTGTCACTTCTCTGTCACAGCGCCCCTTTAAGGAATGTCATGGGTTAAGGGGGTTTCCTAGAGGAGGTGGCAGCTGAGTTGAGGCCAATAAGATGAGTAGGAATGGGTGAGTGAAGGCGGAAGCAGACGAGCCATCCAGGGAATCTCACAAACAGAGCATAGAAACGGGGCCTGCAGGACCCCTGGGAAATGCAGTGTTGCCAGGCAGCAAGTGGCCACAGAGGGGACCTGGCACCCCGCCTTCACAAGGAGGTCAGCGACAGCACGATGCCTTGGCGTCCATCCGGACAGCGATACAACACCCAGGTTCATGGTTGCAGCATTCGCAGGAGCCAAAGGCAGGAGCCACGCGAGTGTCCATCAGCAAGGGAGTGGATACACGAAAGGTGGTCCGTGCCGACAATGAGAGGTGTACGCCATGCAGCCTTAACAAGGAGGGAGATTCTGACACGTGCTACAACTCGGATGAACCTTGAGGACAGCGTGCTAAGTGAAATACGCCAGACACGAAAGACAAACACTGACCAACCGTGCTTATGGGAGGGGCCTGGAACGCAGAGAGACAGGAACGCAGAGAGACAGAGTGGCGGGGCCAGGGGCCGGGGGACGGGGGCACAGAATTGTTGCCTGAAGAGTGAAGCATTTGGGAAGGTGAACAAGGTTCTGGAGGTGGAAGGTGACAGTGGCACACCCATGGGAATGTACTTAATGACACTGAACTGTATACCTACAAATGGGTAAAATGGTAAATTTTAGGTTATGTTTATTTTAACATACACACAGATAGCAGTACAAACCGTGTCACATACTAGTGTCCCCAGGGAGCAGAGAACCCTGCGGACTGCCTCCTGCTCAGGCAGACACCCTCGGTCGTGGCTTATGAAGGGCAGGTGATAACAGGTGATGCAACCACCAGACACTTGTAAGCACGTTCCGTGCAACGCCACATTTAATCCTCATCACTGCCCTGTAGCCTGGGTGGGTGGCTGTCCCCACTTTCAGGGGAGGAAGCTCGGCCAGGTGCGGCACCTGGGCCAGCGTCCTGAAGCGAGACGCGAGTGGGGTGAGGATCGGCCCCCACTCACTGGGGCTCAGTCCTGCTAACGCTGCGGCTGTGCTGCCTCCCGGCCAGCCTCAAACGGTCCCTCAGGAGGGAAAGGGGAGACATCCCTGAAATGGGCCCGGCGAGTGGCTTACGGAGGGATGCAGGAGTTCCTCCCACCCTTTCTCTCCTTTCTCTCACTTCCACTTACCTTCCGAGAAGAGGCCGGCCTTGGCCAGCCGGGAGCCCGTCGGCTCCTCCCTCTGTTTCTGCCGTGGAATGGCGCGTGTCACCGGCAGCACCCACGGCACTCCGTTCTGCAGGAGCCAGTGCACAGCAGCCGTTTTGCTTGCGCCTGTGATCGTTCGACAGGTTTTCCACAGGCATCCTCATCACCGAGTAAACACGTTGAGCTGACAGATAAATCTCTGGGAGGGCAGCACATCGAATGGGTCCCTGCATAACAGTTATTAATATGTTAGTATAATTATATTGCACATTTTGCAGTAAACCAAAAAAAAAAAAAAAAGACTTATTAGCTCTTGGGTACTTGACAGCAGTGTGTCTGAAGATGGCATAATTTTTCTAAATTTGTCAACACATTTGTGTGTATTGCTTTTTTGGAGTTCTAGCAAATGGACTCTTAAAGAGCAGATACGTTGAGACAACCTCATATTCAGGTCACTGTGCTGGGCCTCTGGCACTTTCCCCGTCTTTCTCGCAGCATCCCTTCAAGGAACGCCATGGCTGGGTACAGAGTAGTCTGTCTTAACTTCATGTGAGAGGCCTGAGAAGGAAAGAAGGGTGGAGAGGCCCAGACACTTATCTCTCCTTCTAGTCAACAACTGTTTATACAACACCTGCTCTGTGCCGGCCACCGCACTAGGCCCTGGGCCCTCAGTCAAGGTCACCGGCAAGGTCAGGTCACATTCTTATGGACTCTGGCTAATTGGGATTTCTTTTGGGGGACTATTGCTCATTCCTTGCTGCCTTTCCTGAATGTGACTTCCCACAAGGGTGAAAAGCTAAAACAGTGGCTTTTGTCTTAAGCGAGACCGTGGATGGTACTGTAACTGCTTTCAGATGCTGCCGATGGGGCCCAGCTTCAGTCTCATGACCCAGAGGTGAAAGGCTACATATTCCATTACAGCGTGGAGCCAATCCGCCTCCAGACTCTGGTGCATTTCGGCAGAGAAAGGAAGAAGGATAGGGTGACACACACGCTAGATAGCAGCTAGAAATAGGTACGGGAAAAATCTAAGAGTGGAGCTTCAATTTCTAGAGATGTTTTCATAAAAGGCTTTACTTATGTTAATGTTAATATAAAAACACCAAGGATATTACTCTATATTCCTGGACTATAGGTTGCATATGACTGAAGTCTATGTGCGTATTGTATGTGCACACATGTGGTGGATGTGTGCATGGATTATAAAGTGCTAGGTTCAGATCCAATTATTTTCTTCCCCTACTACAGTTTTGAGAAAGGATGACATCTTAGTTACATCATTCAGCTCTACCGAAAATGCGTAGGTAGGGGTCTGAACCAAGAATTTAGAAGGTTGAAACTCACTTCCTTTCCAGGTGTTCAGCTGCCTTCCCTTTGGGTGGCTGGCAGGTCACTGCTGTGAGCGGGATTATGTTGGATGACTCAGCTGAGGTCGGGACATGAACACAGGGGCCCACAACAGGGAACTTGGAAGCGGGGAAGTACATAGGAATCAGGGCTGCCTTTTGTTTTGAGGTCGTAGGTGGCTCTCTCCACAGATGCCAGCCAAGGGCACGTTTCCATTGTCTGAAATTTTTCAAGAGTCTGTCAAGCAAAGATTTGAAAGCCAAATAGAAAAACAAGTACAGAAAATTAGAAAATAAAATTTTCTGGCGGGATGTAGAAAGTCACTAAGGCCAGCCATGATTTAAAAATAACGAAGAAGCCATACTCTGAGTTCTGAGGTCTCTTTTATTGTATCGATGTTTCCTCGAAAGCCTCTTTCTGTTTGTTCCGTTTCTAATATTTCCTCTTCCTGTCTACGGTTAAAAGGGAAGAGCCGCAAGCATGGAAGCCTGCTTTATTTAGCGGTGAAATTCTATTCTGAGAAATTTTACGTCATTGTTTATTCCTCAGGAGACACTGGTATTATTTTTCAAAAAATATTTACTTGAGAAGAAATAGTTTTGAGATCTATAAAGCTCTTACTGGAGTTCACTGCTAAGTAGAAAGTCGTGGTCTGTCGACGGGGACCAGAGAAGTTCAGGAAGGATGTGTCCTTTGGGTCTGTCATGAGATTTTATTTCCTTCTCTTTCTGCATCCCCCGTGCCAGCCGAGACACCCTCCCAGGCCCCCACTGCCTTGTGTCTGCTGTCGCTGGGCCTGCCCCCAGGAACCCCAAACCCCAGCCCTGGTGCAGCTGCACTCACCCCTGCCAGTTCCCTTGACTAAGCTGCACGTAACCCTTGATTGCGATGCTGGTGGTTGAAGGCACAGGAGGTGTAGAAGGTGCTGACGGCCCTGACAGGTGTTGTGTAAAGTGCCACATGTTAGCTACGCCCCCCAAGACACCAGATAGGCATGGAATCTAGGTCTGCTTTTCCGTGCTTGGTGTGAGGGCTCAGAGACAGCTGGTGGGTCAGTCAACTCCTCCTAGGAACTGTGCCTTCGACGCAGAGGAAGGAATATGGCTGACGGGGTGGGCCAACAGGTGACGGGGCTTCTGAATTTCAGATGACTTGTTCTCTTTTGCAGGTAATGTTCACTTCTAAGTAGACTCTTGTGTGAAGCCTTGGACTCTCTCTGGTAGTTTTGTGAATCAGTGGTTTGCAGAGAATGCTGCAGGCCGTTTGCCATAACCTCTGCACAGACTTGTAGGAGTGTGGCCATTCCCCCTATTTTTTAGACAAAGACAACCTTCTCTTTATTGATCCCTGATTCTCTCTAAGACAACACTACCTCTTAATAAGAAACGAGTGCTAAGTAACCCTATTTAGAGCTTTTTTGGGGGGACTGGACAGTGGAGCTGTCCTGGGTGCATATTAGCATCACAATGCAGATGGTGACACTGATGAATGGCTCATGTGAGCAGCGGGAGAGCATGGGGCAGAGCCAGGCGACTTCCGGCTTCCTCCTTGCTGTCTGAATGCAGTCTCTGTGGGGCTGTTATTCCCCTCAGTCTGTGAAATGGAGGTTGGATTCATTGCCTCTTGGTTTTGCTTTTCCTTGTCTTGTGTGTGTGTTTCCCCCTTTCCTTCTGGTGATGGATGACGGTGGTGGCAGTTCAGGCCTGTTTCTGATTAGTAAAATGACCCTTCCAGTGAGGCTAAAGAAAAATGCTCTCCTGAACCTCCAGAACCCTGGTTTCTCCTGTCACGGGTTTGATGGCCCCGGGTCCTGGGTGTCAGCTGAAAAAATGAAAGACTTGGAGTGGGGGATTGCAATTTCTGCTGAGAGAGAAGTTAGGGGAGTTACATTAAGAGCTGGCGCAGGGAGGGACTAGGCTTGGCTTCGAGCAGGGAGGAGAAGCCTGAGGTAGACGGCTGGCAGGGGGAGAAGGCTGAGATGAAGTTTCTGAGCAGAGAATATTCTGTCCCTCAGAACCACACGGAGGTCGAACCTCCCCACCACTGCTCTGCACCTCAGAGGAAGTCCTAAGCCTTGAGCTGCCTATTCAAGCGATTCTAGAACATTCAAGAAATATTCAGAGCACCTACTATGTGCCGGGCACTGCAGTAGGAGCTCAGAACTTTCTGGTACAACCAAATAACGCGGTGTGACCTGGGGGCTGTCACCGTGGGTGTGGGGCTGCAGTGTCACAAAGACGAGCGCTGTCCTCAGGGCTTTGATTTCTGTCCAGGTGCTTTTTCTTCGTCCTTTCGGTGGTCAGATTCCCGCACTGTCCGTTTCGTCAGCAGCCTCTTGGTCTTTAGCCTAAGTTTATTATTTTTTTTTTATTGTGGTAAAATGTACATAAAATAAAATTCACCAGAACAACCATTTTTTTGTGTGCAACTCAGTGGCATTAAGTGCATTCACCTGTTGTGTGACCATCTCCACTGTCCATCTCCAGAACTTTCTCATCTTCCCAAACCGAAGCTCTGCACCCTTAAGCCACAACCCCCCACTTCCCCTCCACCACTCCCCGTCCCCCTCTCCAAGGTATTTTGAATTAAAACAGCGTTTGAAACACTGCAAAGAATGCTCTTAGGAGGCAGGCCCGAACGACTTCATTAAACCACTCATTCACTCATTCATTCCTCAAACACGTATTAAACCCCTAATGAGCCACTCTGCATGTGCGCTGCATGCTACAGATTCCAGAAAAAATGAGACCCAGACTTTGGTCTCCAGAGGGTTACCAACTCATAGGAAGACAAGCGTGTCAATAAACAATCCGGTAACCGAGTTACAGAGGCCAAGGGGCGAGTGTGGAGGGCGGGTGAGGGCAGACTCCTCACCTGGGCCTTGAGGCCAGGTAGGTGTTTGCCTGGTCAGCACAGGGCAGGGAGGCCTCCCGGAGAGATGCAGCTGCAGGAGAAAGGCCTGGAAGCACCTGGGGCCCGCGTGCGTGGGCCTGGGTGGCGGGGCCAGGAGGAGGGGGCACAAGGTGCAGGGCCTGTGGGCCTGGCCCAGGACCCACTGCGTCCTGATGAAGAATAGTCCCCAGGGGACCGGATCTGTGCTCTAGGAGAGTCCCTGGCAGCAGCGAGAAGAATTGGAGGGAGGCAAGACCCCAGCCGGAGATAGGCAAGAGTCTCTTGTGATGCTGTTAAAGGAGTTTCTTGCCTTTGAAACGTTCGGTTTCACGGGAACCTTTGTTTTCCTAGGAAGTATTTTGAGGATGTCAGATTCTCTCCATTTCTCAGTGTGGGGCTCATGTCTATCTCCTTAGTCTGAACATTCAACTTTATTTGCTGGGGGTTTGTAGAGAGGAGTAGCTCAGAGAGGAGATTTATGGTCACTTTTAAAAGTGTGCAGATCTGCTCACGCAGCCTGGAGTACCGTGTTAATTTTTCTGCCTGAGGCAGGTGTGCAGCTCACGGGCCAGGGGTCACCAAGGTACCAGACGGGAAACAGGAAGAACACACAGCAGAAACTGTCACACACTGGTTTATGGCCAGAGCAGCCTTTGGGGTCCTCCTGGAGTCACTGAGCAGATTCCTGTTCTCTCCTGTGGGCGAGATGGGGTGGGGGCCGTCGGCCTCCCCTCCCCCACCCCAGCCTGTCAGACACTGGAGGCCTGGGACCCGCCCCGGCTTATCCCGCGGGAGGGAGAGGAATTTGCAGGAGCTCTCAGGATCTCTCTTGCCACAGTAAAGTTTCTTCTCTTTATCTCTTTCACACACAAATGCAAGCTCTTTTTTCCCTTCAAATCACTTTTGTGCTGTTTAACCTCTTTACCCTGATTTCTCTCCCTCCTTTCTTGCTCCTTTTCTAGTAGTTTCCCGCTAATGGATCACCTGGATAAGATTGCCCCGGCTTTGTGAGAACAGCAATTAGCGCTGGCCCTGAGGAGGCGAGGAGGCCGCTCGCTCTCCTGCCTGGCGGCGGCTGCGAGGATGGAGTGGGCCTGACTCTTTTCATGTGAAAGTAGGTTATCGATTAGCACGGATGCCAATTTACTGCACAGGCTCTTGCCAACCCCTCTTGATCTCGTTATGGTGTAAATTTTCAAGATTGTATCACATGACCTCAGGAGAATTCAGGAGAGAAAAATGTTGTAGGAAAGGGGGGAAAAAAAACCCAACCACAAGAAAATGAATATTTCTTTTGTTGTATTATAACGCAGATAAAAAATAAACACGGCTGCCCCCTGGCTCTGTGGGAAAGACACTGGTGTGTGTGTGTGTGTGTGTGTGTGTGTGTGTGTGTGTGTGTGTGTGTGGAGCGGGTTTGGTTAAAAGCAACAGGTTTTAAAGTGCTTTCTGGTTTTTTTTTTTTTGGTTCCTTTTAGGATTGTTTCCTTGGGAAATGATGATTTTAGAGAAAAGATGAGACTATGGAGTGTTTTTGCTACGGCAAATCGTTCTAGTCTCAGCTCTGCGAACTAGACAAAGGTGGTGGGAACCCCCCAGCTGGCAGAGGAGGAGAAGTTGGCCGCCTCAGGCTGATGCCAGTTTTGTAGACCAGTTTGTGTAAAGAAGAATGTACAATCGTTCTCTTTTTCAAAAAATAGTTTATCGAGACACAGTTGACATTCCATAAAATTCACCTGTCTGAAGCGTACAATTCAGTGGGTTTTAGTATATTTCCAGAATTTTGCAGTCATTATTACAGTCTAACCTCAGACTATTCCTGTCACTCCAAAAAGAAGTGTCATGCCTGTTAGCAGTGAGTCGCTCCCCATCCCCCGGCCACAGGAAGCCACCAGTCTGCTTCTGCTTCTACCGTTCTGGACACTTCACATCCGTGGAAGCGTGCCATGGGTGGCCTTTTGTGACCGACTTCTTTCGCTTCGCACAGGGGTTTCAAGGTTCAGCGAGAATCCACCGTGTGGGTGTACACATGTCGACTGACGGATACGTGCGTTACTTCCATTTCTTCGCTGTTGTGGAACGTGCTGTTATGGACATTTGTGTGTCGGTCTTTGGGTGGACGCACGTTTTCCCTTCTCGAGGGTAGCTACCTGGCGGTGGATTGCTAGTTCACTTGGCGACTCTGCGTTTAATGTGTTGAGAAACTTTCCAACCGGCTTGGGAAGTGGCCTCCTGATTGACATTCCGACAGATAAGGATTCCTTTCCTGGCCTTATTGTCTGTCCTGTTGATTCAAGTGGATGTGAAGTGGTATCACCTTGTGCGTTTGATTTGCATTTCGCTAATGACTAATGAGGCTGAGCACCTTTTCCTTTGCTCATTGACCATTCACATGTTTTCTTCGGAGGAATGTCTAATCAAATCTGTTGTCCATTTTTAAAGAGTTGGGCGTTTTTGTTGTCGTGATTATTACCAGTGTTACTGAGCTTGTAAGAATCCTTCATATACTTCGGATATAAGGCCTTTATCAGCTGTGCGACTGGCCAGTATTTTCTTCCTATCTGTGAGTTATCTTTTCACTTTCCTGATGATGTTGTTTGAAGCACAAGTTCTATTTTTGATGAAGTCCAATGTATTAATTATTTTTAGTGCTGTGCTTTTGGTGTTATATCTAAAAAATCATTGCCTAATCCAAGGTCATGAAGATTTATTCTTATATGTTCTTCTAAGAGCTTTCTTATAGTTTTAGCTCCTAGTTAGCTCTGAGCTCCCTTTTGGATTAAGGTCATTCGCTTTCCCTGCAATAAAAAATTTTCCCAGACTCATTCAGGTTTCAACAAGATAGATTTAGAATTCCATTGCAGATTTTCTTCTCTGCTCTTTATTTTTTAACAAAACATACATAGTGACCATCACATGCTGGGCAGAGCCAAGATTCCGGAGATTGACATGAGAGCTGGCATGTGAACAGGCAGGCCTTGGAGAGCCTGCCAAAGTCTCCAGCACAGAGACCTGTCACACAAGCCGCTTGGAGGCGGGAGGTGGACTCCAGGACTTTGGCACTAAGCAGAAGAAGGCTTGACCTCCTGACCAGCATCAGAGGTGACAAAGCACACGAGCCATCAGAGAGAAGCCTGGTGGCCTGGTGGCACGATGATGTCATTGCAGCACCGGGGCCGTCTGCCAAGCGAGCTGTCGGAAGGATAGACAGCGAGCATGGTCTTTTTTTTTTTTTGCTGGGGTGCTGTCATGTAGTTATTCGATAAAGCTGTCTCTCCATTCTTGCTTTCAGTGGGGATTTTTAACACCCTGCCCCCTCACTGTCCTGCAGAAGGCACAGGCACACCTCTGCTTTCCTCTCAAGAACACTAGGGGACCAAACGTAACTTTTGGGGAGGTGGGGGAAGGCGAGATGCTGGGCTTATTTTTCCCCAAACCCAAGTCTAGTGACACAAGATAGAAGTTGCTAAATGCAATGACCTCATAGGATATTCCCTCTCGCAAAAGCAGATTGAGTGGTAGCCTGTCAAAATGAACTTTGATATTTTGTAACTGGAACTCCAGGCCAGGTCTCAAAACGCTTTGGGCACATAGCCAGAAATAGCTTTGCTCTACAGCAAATTGAGTGATGATAGTGGAGAGGGACCGTGGAGTGGCCGTAGGGACTGCTCTTGGCATTTGTGCACACACATGCGACTCATCGTTTGCACACACAAATACACACGTGGTGTATGTGCACACTCTCCGGGAAAGCTGATTCATGGTCAATGTTCCATCATTCGATTTTAAAATCTTGAGGGAAACTATTGAAAATCAAATGTAGTCATCTCTCTTGCGTAAGAAAAGAGACAATATTTAAAACTCTGAAGTTAAGTAACATTAAATATGAACCATTCTCTTCGCAAAATGATTCATCCATGCTTTACCTTTAGAAACAGTTCTTCCTTGGTGCAATTGAAACGAACTGTTCAGGACTCTTTTTATTACGCGTGGAAGTACACCTCCATCTCCCGGGGAGCAGGGGCCCTGCGATGAGCGGCGGGTTATTTTTAGCAGATGTGACTGTTTGGTTCCTTCTTATCTCGAGAGCATTGACACAAGTTTATTACTGCTGCAGCAGATAGAGATGTATGAGCGAACACGCCTCTGGTTTGCCCTGAAAGCGTCTGTCCACTGAGCACTTACTTAAACCTTAAGTATTTACATCCCAGGACAGTGGGAAACCATATGAGTCTAGATTGGAATCTAAGACACTCAAGTCCACAGTTAATTTTCAGAGCCAAAACCTTTGTATTGCTTCTCTGGGATTATGCTAATCATTCCATTCAAATTCAATTCAACACACATTTTTGAGAGCCTGCTGTGTGCTAAGGCGGTGGAGATACTTAGTAAGAGGCGGTTCTGGCCTTCGAGGATGGTGTAATGGCGTAAGGGGAGAGTCTGCATAATTTTAGATACAGGTTGTGTATCTAAAATAAGTGGCTCCAAACATCCTTTTGTAGGTTGTTCCGTTACTCTGAAAGTTAGCTTTGTTCTCAGTCAATGGGCGCTGTGGTCTGTCTTTTCGCTTTGCTCAGCCCGGAGTGGGTGGCATGTTGTGAGTCCTGTGTCACAGAAACAGGCAGTCATCTGGTCGTTCAATGACCAGGGTCAAGAATTCCATTTGCCACCAGTTTACTGATGTTTCTCATGTTTCCATTTTCTCAAAATTCGCCCCCCCCCTTCCAGGTATGCTTGTTTTCTAAGTAACAGTGACAAGGACAGAATTCCCCATCAATGAGTCACAGACGGAACTGGAGTCCGGAGAGGCAGGCAGCATCCTCCGGGAGCTGTGCACAAGCAACTCTAATAAAGACGGGGCTTTGCTTCCTCAGCCTCTGATGACAGGTCGTCCCACCGGCACCTTGCTGTGCTCCTTCATTTTCTGCTTTATTTGGGTGCAACTAAAACCAGCTAAACAGTCATAAAAAGTTCCCCTTGGGATAATGAAACCTCACTGTGTCTATGAGATAAAAGGGATTTCAAATAACTTTGTTGTTGACAGTTGTTTTCAGAGAGTGACTCTGAAAGGCAGGGGGAGGTGGCGAGGTCAGGAGTCTGAACACCTGCTTGTTCAGGCCCGCTTGCTGCCCTGAGAGCCGTGGGCGGTGAGCAGCTTACTACCTTCCACTCTGGTCTTCTGCAGAGTGGGAGTCTTAATACTGGTCCTGCTTATCTTTCAGACAAAAATCAAATGTGATAAATCAGGGGAATCACTTTGTAAATTATGTAAACGTCTGAGCACTATGCGGTATACCTGAAACTAATATAAAATAATACTGCACGTCAGCTGTAATTGAAACAAAAAATCCAGTGTGACAGTGAAAGTGTGTCGTAGATTAAACTGGAATCATCATCATCATCACCAAAAGAGCTGTGATAGTATCGAACTAAAGGTTCAGTACTTTTCTAACAGTTTAATTCTCTAAAATAAAAGATAACAAGACCTTCAGCTAACTAGTGGGTTGGCTAATGAAGTGGAGGGTTTCTCTGGTCACTTGCTTTTGACCTGCCTGAGAGACAGTGGGACAGGTGACTGGGTTCCTGTCTTGACCAGGTGGTCAGTGTACCCGCCTGCTCTGGGAGAGTGGGGACTGGAAGGCTCTTGACGGTGCAGTTTTGTGAGTGGGGGTGGTGTTTACATCGGGGGGAGGTGAGATGGGTACTCCGTTTTCATGGCCTGCGAGGTAACATGAGACAGTTGTTAGGACACAGTTGGTAGCGTGAGCTGGTTAAGGGCCTTGAAAACCAGGCAGAGGAAGTGGAATGAATTCATGTTCTGGAGGTCAAGCCTGAGACAGGGGCCCTTGTGGCTGAGGGTTCCTTTTCTGATCTTGAAGAAACTCAAAGTTGAATGACGAGAACCTGAATGAGGGTGACAACACTGCAATAGGAATCGGGGGGCCGATTGAAGACAGTGGGGGACGTAGGTGTGGCTGGTGAGCGGGGTGGGGGGCGGGAAGCGAGGCCACGGCAGGAAGGAGCAAAACCCACCTCTCCCCCGATGGCCTTTCTGTGTTCTAGGATCATATTTTTGTACTGTCATCTTTGGGTCTGATTTCATAGCTCAGTTTAGGAGAGACATTTTAACTTCCCTTTTACGCTTTGCAAACTAATGACTAGGTAAGTTTTGAGAAACAAGCTCCCAAGTAAATTCCACTTGCAACACTATTTAAACTTTAAAATTGTGAACTGCTGTGCACTGCTGGTGCAAATGTCACATGGGGTAGCCACTGTGGAAAAGAGTCTGGGGGTTCCTCAAAACTTAAACACAGAATTACCATAGGATCCAGCAACTTCTCTTCTGGGTATTCATGCACCCCAAGGGTTGAAAGCGGGACTCAGATGTATTCTTGCACACTCATAACCACACCACTGTCGTTCACAGTAGCCAAAAAATGGAGGCAACCCATGTCTCCATTGGTGGATGAACAGATAAACGAAATGTGATCCGTAGTATGCAACCTGCAAAAGGAAGAAGACTCTGAAATGCTACCATATAGTTGACTCTTGAGGACATTTTGCTAAGCTAAGGCAGCCAGCCACAAAAGGACAGATCTTGTTCGATTCCAGTTGCATAATGAGATACCTAGAATCATCAGACTCAGAGACAGAATATGTAGGATGGTGGCTGCCAGGGCCTGGGGGAGGGGAATGGGGAATTAGTGTTTGGTGGGTACAGAGTTTTGTGTGGGACGAGGAGAAAGTTCTAGAGCTGAGTGGTGTTGTTGGTAACACAGTGCGAATACATTTAATGCCACTGAACTGTAAACTTAGAAATGGTTAGTTTGGTAAATCTTATATATATTTTACCACAGTAAAAGATTATGAACTGTTAGCTTGCCTTGGTGATTTTTTTCTTTAAAATCCTGGAAAATATAGTTTATAACATTCTCTTCTTATGTTCTGCCAGTTCTGGAGAGTTAGCTATGGCCGTCCTTTTCTTTTCAATGTCATTAACAAGGAGGCCAAGCACTCCTTGTTAATGCTTTCAGAACAGAGCAGCAAAGTGTTGTTTAAAGTTTATCTCATGCCGTTACCTTGCTCAGCCATAAAGAAGCAACATTTGGTTTTATTCTAATAATCGGACTGTGGGTAAATGTGTTTGGGGTGCTCAGGGCTCTGTGGCCTCAGGCTGTGGAGGTGTGGGTTCCAGATGTCTGCTCAAAGGTGTCTTTCAGAAGGCCCCCGAATGAAAAGGAAACCTCTTCCCTTTCGTGTGCTGTTTGGGAAGTTAGAACTTAGCCATCTTCTCTTTGTGGCCAGGGAGACCATCCTCTCTCTCGAGAGTGGTGAGATGTTCGTGAAGAGTGAAAGGCTGTCTAAGGGGACACTCACTGCACAGGAGGGGTCCCCCGCTCCGAGGGGTCCCCAGCTCACTGCCCAGCTCGCTAAGACTCATTTGTCAGGAACCTTTTCTCCTGTGCCAGGTGCTATCAGAACCGAGCCACTTGTCATCTTTCCATTTCAGACTGTCTCCTGGCTGGCGTGGGCCTGGACCCTTGATGGAAGGGAGTAGGCAGCGGTCCCACGGCTGCCCGTGAGCACATCCCATAATCTTCTGCTGACTTAGCAAACACCAGATGCTAATTCCTGTGCCAGTACCCACTTTCTTTTCGTTTATAGGATGCCTTTTCCTGCAAGCTTCCCGAAATAATTTTCTTACATTTCTTCCAGACATCAGTAAAAGCTCAGAGCCTTTGTAAAGCTTTCTTCACTTAGAAGGAAGCGACCATTTCCCCTCAGTCTCATGATGCCTCAGTGTCCCTATAAAAGATAAGTACCAGAACTGGATCAATGTAAACATTTCTGCATCTGTGATCCCGGTATTTCCTGCATTCAGGTGCCATCAAGATTTGGGGAGAAATTTAGAAAGAAGTTACCTTTCAATGGGGAATCTAGTAAAACCAACACTTACCTGGTGTCGTGATCCACGTGTAGGAAACCTTCAGACAAGCCACGTAAAGAAACGATGGATCAGGGATGAGTCTGTTCAGCCTGGAGGTGCTTTCTGGAAGCGAGGACTGTATCGTTGCTATGAAGAGGAGTGTATGGTCCACTCAATTGTGTTCTGACATGTGGCCGTGAGTTGAAAAGGAGCTCCACATTCAGCATTATGGAAATGGTTAAATAAATTCTGATCACTCTGATGAAATACTCTGTGGTCAATGAAAATGGCATTTATAAAAAGTTTCCGGCATTTCGAGGAAAATGCTCGTGGTATAATTAATGCTCAGTGAACAAAAAGCAGAATGTGACATTACACGTGGCATATGTCCCAGTGTAGACAATTAAAAACGTCTCAGGAAAAAAGTGATTGAATGAGAAATATTAACAGAGCAATATGGACGCCTGCTAATCTCCTCTAGTAAACTGTTTTCTAAATTCTTCACAAAGGGCATGTATTACTTTTAAAAATATTTAAAGTTTTTGTTCATTTTGCAAAAATTTGATTCTTACATGTATTTTTAAAAGTTTCTCTATTGCATAAACCATACTGAGAAGTTACACAGTTTTCAAAGTCTACCTCTTGCTAAATGATCATCTATACGAATGACTCTTTAAGATAATATAATCTAGAAGAGAGGGAAAGACTGTTTATTTAGGTGCCTACCTATAGCAACTTCTTCCTTTTGGGGGAGAGGAGGCAGAAAAGATAAGTCACCAGGCGTGCGTCTGACGTGCTGGACTTCTTAAAGCCACGGTGTCCATGACACTCACGGTCAGCTACGATGGGGTCCATTTCAATTAGTTTTACAAAAGGAAAGATTATGCATTAATTTTTAAATATTGTTTTTTTCCCCCCTAAATTCCATATTTCTTCTCTCGTTTTAAGGATGTAATACATAGAGCTTATCGAGAGCTTATTAAGAGTCGGGTCCTGTTCTAAGCACTCCCTGTTGTTATGTCACTTAACATTCACAGCAGTCCTAGAAGGTAGGCACTGTTATTATTCTAGTTATTACTTCCAGAAGCAGAAACTGAGGCATGGAGAGGTCAAGTGAGTGGAGACGCCCACGTTCAGACCCAGGCAATCTGACTCTAGACTCTCTCCACCACTGTGTCAAGTTTATTGACCATTCACATGGACAGTGAAGGATTAACTCTGGTGTAGGTGGGCCAAGACTGGCATCTGATAAGCATCTGGCATGTCAGTGGCGGAGAGAGATTTTGAGCAGAGACAGGGCTGTGTCCACTTAACCATCCGAGGAGCTGAGCATTGTGAAACTGGAGAATTACATCTGCGTTTGAAAGTTCCTTCTTGCTTTTAAGTGAGCATTTATGAGTTTTCCGTGAACTTTTGAGACTACCCAGATGATACTAATATGACTGTTAATGCATTCCATGCAGGATGCTGGGTCATTTCATTTTTGTAGGAAGAGAAATATGGTAGTTCCTTCTGGAAAAAGTTTTGATCTCTTCTACCTTCATTTCTGCCCCGTTTTGGCTTTGGAGAGGGCCTAATTCTTGGTTGTCATGGTGAATGCATTTTTCAAACTCACCCCTTGTTTAGGAATGGGTTTGGAGTTTCAGTCTGTACAGAGCGTTCATGCAGGAGGACAGGTAGATGAAGGCATGGGATCAGAATCGCATCGATTTTGTCAAGTGTCACTGTCATCTCAGTATACGGAAACAATAGGATATTTTGTTTTTCACTTTTGAAACTGACATTTTAGCCTGAAATCATTAATACTGCTTAACTGACTCAAGCAAAAACCATTGGCCTGGATGCCTGGATAGCCAGAAAAATGAAGATACTTGTAATTAAGTATTGGTGTTTTCTCCAAGAGCCCAAATCTACTCGTAATAGAAACATCAGTAATTTCCTCACTCTGCGGTGTGCGTTGGGAGAGAGCTGTAGGTTTTAACAATTGTTTGATCGTGATTATTACATAGGCCCAACATAATACATAAGGCTCCAAGGCATTTAGCATATAGAGAACAATTTTAAAGGGACTAGTGCTTAAAGGCAACTGAGGCCTCAATAATTATTGCTTTTTATAGGCTCTGCTAGGATTTCATGTAGGAACCAGTGTGATCTGGGAAGATTTCTTTACACACCGCCTTCAGAAAGCAACTGTCACATTCCTGTGTAGCTGCGTGTGACGAATGTCCACTGTGGTTTCCTTTTCCCACCTGCGGTCCGGGCAGATGTCCACTGTTGCATGTTACTTTTACTCAAGTGAACACACACGTATGCTGGCAGTATCTTCAAGTTATGCCTGTGTTTTTCTCTCAATCATTCGGCACCTCATTGGGAGTCTTCCTCTTTCTGAGGGGGAAGAGCATGGTCCTTTTGTTCGGCCTCCGTTTCATCATCATTTAAGTCAGGGGTGTGCAGGGGGTGGGGAGCCACCTGTCCCCACCTGATGGTGGGAGAGGTGTTAGGTACGTTAGTCACTGGGCTGCACATTGCTTGCATTCCTGAGAAGAGACGGGTCACATACACATGAACCTGTGATTTCTTTTTTTAGGATCCAGCGTCTGTATTTCCGCTTCTTAAATCCTTGCCTTTGATCTTCTCAGGCAGACCTTCTTCGCCTCTTGGGCTCTGCTTCAGTGCTGAGGGAAGGCGGCGGCCAGTGTAGGGGCCCTGAGGAAGAGCCGGTGGCTCGTCCTCCCTTGTGGGAACTAGAGGGACTGGACCCGAAGTTATCTTCTAGGTCCTTTCCAGGTGTCTTCCTGTGGAGGGAGGACCATGGAGTTATTTCCTGCTGGTGTTCTGTTGTCAGGTTTTAGGGCTTTGTATTACGGTTACAGAAAGGACACAATGATTAGGGCAAGACCCCACCTAACAACACCACTGTTCTCCTGGTCGATGAGATTTCAGAAAGAACGGTCTTTTTGTCTCCTCCCCAGTAGCCACTCTGTGGCCAAACCAGGATCCTGTCAACCCCCACTTTGTGACGATCAGGGTGTCAGTACCGGCCTCTGCCTGGCACCCCAGCCTCCTACTGGGTCTCCCTAAGTCAATTTTCTTCCCATTCCTAATGGCTCTACACACATTTCATTGTATTTTTCAAGTACATTTTCAAGCATAGCTCTTATAATATCCCCCGTCTGCTCAGAGCCCTTCGTGGGCTGTCCACATAACGGTGAACTTAGTTTAAATGTCTCCTACCCACCTCTTGGAGGTTTATCCCCGACGTGCCCACTGGGTCTAGGCCAGTCGTTCTAAACTTTAACTTGTTCCAGAGTCAGTTGGAAGACTTGTTAAAACGTAGGTTGTTGGCCCCCACCCCACAGTAGGTCTGGACAGGCCTGAGAATTTGCATTTCTAACGGGTCCCTTGGAGAACCACTGCTCTAGCCAAAGTAGGCAGTTGTAGTTTGAAAGACCTCAAATTATCCCTCGAATTTCTTTTCAGCGCTTTTTCCTTCACTTCGAATACTCCCCTTGGCTCATTCTGCCCATCAAAATCCTGGAAAGTCCATCGGAGCGTTCCCCAGGGCCCTCCTTTTAAAAAAAGTGACCACCAGTCCCCCCACACAGCTCCGAGTAACCCCGCTTTGATGGACCACAATCCTATTACCTCCATCATCGGAACCCACCATGCGTTAGAGTTATTTTTAGTCTTATCTGATTTCTCCCCTCTTCACGGTAAACCCTTCAGGAGGAACAAAACATAACTCCTTCACGTCTTCAAATTGGTGGAAAAACAGTTTTTGAGATAAGAAACCCCACGTCCGGTTGATTCCGTTCTCTATTTAAAGATTCTGGCAAATGCTGTAAGTCTTAAAGGGCAGGGATTATCTCTTATCCGTATTTGAATCCTCTAGAGCACCTGACTAATTCCCTGCCCATAGTAGGCCCATGATAAATATTTGTTGAATGAATAACAAGCTTAAATCCTTGAGATGTTGCAGGCCTGACAAATAAAGAGGAAGCCCTCATAGCCACCTCACTTCTGCGCCTGTAATCCTCTTATAAACCGTGGGCCTTCTAGGAGAACATTTATTATTTTTAATGAACTGGTGTGTGGCATAGTTTAAACCTATTTATTATCCCTCAACACTTAGCCTTGAATAGTATCCATCAGGCAGGAAGATCAGAGGAGGGGGCGGGGCTCACTTCATCCCCAGGTTATTACTTTTCCAGAGCAGAAGACTTTGAAGAGGGTGGTGAAGACTGATCTTTTATTTTAGCTCAGTATAATTATAGTAACCTTGTTCTTTAAAACACACACGCCTCAGAAGTTGCTTATGGCCAGGGATGGAGGCTGTGTACCTACCCGTTGGGAAGGTTCGAGAAGCAGGGATAAGGTCATCCCCTTGAGAAGAGATGTATGTTTTTAAGGATTTATTTTTAGTACTTGATTTGAAAAAACATATAAGAGTGAATTCATGCTCATTGTAGACAATAAAACAGAACAGAAATAGTTAGAGCCCAAAGTCCAAGTTCCCCTGGGGAAGTATATTTTTGTTATTTAAAGTGATATCTAGGGAGATTTTTGACCTTTTAATGCTTCGAAGGTGAATTAAATGGCGTTCACAACGCAGACAACAGTTGGGTGCAGTTTTGTTATCCAAGATGATCACCATACGATTTTTTTTTTGACATCCTCAAAATTATTAGCTCCCATACACACCTGAATTTCATAAGTGTGTTTCAGCTTCACATTTGACCATTTCTCAGAGGTTTCCGGCCTCAGCCAGCTCTGTCTTAAACAGACCTTGGTCAAGCTGTGGGTAAGAAAAAGCTAAGGAATCAGGTCCCGTTTTGTGATTTCCCTCCTCCCTTTTTTCCTTTCTTCTCCCAGCAAATACTCACTGAGTGTCTCCTCCATGCTGCCTCCCTCGGGCACTGGCCAAGCATCAGGGATGCAGCAGTGAGCAAGGCAGACCCAGGCCCTGCCTTCTGGGACGTTTAAATCAGGACAGCAGTCAGTGCAGTCTCTGGAGCCAGATGGCCTGAGTTCGCATCCCAGGCACTTTCTAAGCCGTGTGCCCTCGGACAAGTTATTTGTGGCTCTGAGCCTCAATTCCCTCATCTGTAGAATGGGAATGAAAAAACACTCACCTCACAGGCTATTGAAGGGATTAAAATAAATAATGCATGTAAAATGATTAGAGCAGGTCCTAATACTGGGTAAGTGCTCAATAGAGAAAATGAAGGTTCCAAAATATCATATCTGGTGACAAAGCTGAGGCAAGATTCAGGTCTCCTTACTCCTAGAAAACCCTTTTACCTCAAATTTTTATCACTCTCAGTTAATTATTAGATGCAAATCTCAATGTCCTTAGACTTGTGGCTGGTAGGGTGACAGGTCCTCAGAGCAAAAGAGAGCCGTCTTAGTGAATGTAATATACCACTCCCCCGCCCACACGCATGCACGCATATGCTGCCCTCCCTCCCTTCCTCTTTCCTTCTCTCCTTCCTTCCTTTCTTCCTTGAGGTGGTAGAGCTCAGAGGTGTGTGTCGGATGGCAGCGCAGAGCTGAATTAGGGGAGAATTCAGTCTGCTGCTTTGTTTCCAGATTTAGATCATCTGATCCATGTTTCTCTTTATGCATATTCCATCCATCCATCCATCCACCCACCCACCCACCTACTCACTTGCTCATTCATTTGTTCATGCAATCCACAAATATTTATTGAAGGGCAGCTATAAATCAGGCAGTTATGCAAGGTATTTTTGATAGTCAAACAACCAAGCCTGGTCTCTGCCCTCGTACAGTTTACAGTCTATCAGTAATAAATCCACACAGCCACTCACCACGTGCCCACACTTGGCATGTGCTCTCGATGTGCTATGAGATCTGAAAAAGTACGTGATGGTCCTAACCCCGACAAGGAACCTACAGTCTGCTCGGTTTCCCCAGCTGTTTCTTTACAGCTTATTTATTTTTAATTTCCAGGATAGGGGTGGGCGGTGATAGTCCCACCTCTCATCCTTCTCCTAAATCTCACAGTCACAGACACTCGGTGAAAGATTGGGACACCTTTACAGCAACACATGGCATCCAATGAGGAACAGAATTTCATGAACCGTTTTTTTTTTTTTTTTTTTTTTTTAATTTCCCTTCTGGTCCCTTGGTTCTTGTCTGGAGCCTTGGTACTCTCCTAGACAAAATATTTGAATCTTCTACAGTTCCAAGGACTTTGAGGAAGGAATATTATGGCTGCAATCCTCAATATTTTAGAATATGATTAATGCAAGTGTTACACATCAGATGCTGTTTAGCACAGTCTCTACCCTCAGAGCACGTGTCACTGTCTTTGTATGTGGAAGTGAACACATGGACTCATGTTTCTCCACTTTCCCAAATCTGTATTCCTCTCCCCTTTGGGGCTACGCCGTACTTTCCTCCTTCACTCCTTGGTTACTTTAGTATGTGTTTTTGTATTTGTTTTCAGCAAAGGATGAAAAATTGTCACTGTCTGACTAATAATAGACTTGAATTATTATTGTTATTTCTTCCAGGGCAACTTGCCTTTTCATAGAAATCAAAGCTTTAATCCAAAGGAATGACTCTCTAATGGTTGAATTTCTGTTATCTGCGGGGCTGATTTTGGGGTCATAGGATTTCCCAGGCATTTTTGAAATCACAATGTACAGGTATCGGCATGACAGTGGCTGCATTGGTGAGGCTGTAGTGCTGGGCGTTTTTCAAATAGGGCAAAGCCCATCCTGCTACCCCAGTTAAAGCCTCTTTATTCTTGTTTTGTGGAAAAGGTAACTGGCTTACAAAAAATGTTTATTAATCCCATACCATGTGCCCAGTATCCTGCGGAGGAGGCATTTTTATTTCATTTTATCCATGCGGCAGCTGAAGATGGTCACAGCTAAGAGAACCTGCTCAAGGCCACACGGCTAAGAACTGGAGTTGGACTTGAGGCCTGGGCCGTTGGGTCTGGATCACCTGCCTGAGTGAAACACAGTCTCAGTATCATCTCCTGCATTTCAAGTTATTACAAGTTAAACATACACATAAGCCAGGTCAGTGCCATTTTGAAACGACATAGCAGTTAGAATGTAGATAATATTACGCTCAAAATAAAGCAATCCTGACAACAGAGCGGGCAGTTACGGGCCTTAGGATTTGCTGGTAGAGGGTGAGGGGCTCTTACTGGGTTCTACATTCTTGGTGCTTTGAGATTTGCCCCATTTGCCTTCCGTCCTTCAGCCCTGCCCAGCGTTTCTTCCGTGACCACTGGAATTCTGCATTCAGCAAGGTTATTAGCCACCTGGATAATTGCACCTTCATAACTTTTAAGACAACCACCTAGAGGCAAACTGCAATAAATGACTTGTAATTCTAGGTCTTAGATCTTTGCTTGAACATAAAACCAGCTTTCCACTTCCTTAGATTCACAGCCTGAAGAAATCAAAGCTGCACATTACCAGAAGTCATTATCTACTATTTAAAGCCTGTCGTAAAATGGAAACATGCCTCCTTTTTAGGTGGGGAGTGGGGTAAGGGGACCCATTTCTAATTTTGCCAGGCTCCTGCAGGGATTTTTAAAATAGGAATACATTTTTACCCCCAGCTATTTTTCACCACAGGGGTGTGATTGTATCCGAGGAGGCAGCTTGGACTTTCTGCTTCGGGGAAAAGGCTTTTATTTCCTGTTGAGGTTTTAAAGTTGCTCTGGTTTAAGTTGTTGCTGTTTTACAAGTCTGCCTGAATATTGAAAGGCAGGAGGCCTCTTGGCCTCTGTGATGTTGGCCTTGGGGCGTTAGAACGACAGAGCGGCTTTATTTAGGACTGCCATATGTACTCAATTATCCCGTTTCCAACGACTGGGTCCTTTGTGCCACAGCACCCCTGCGAGCCGCCACTCACTGTTATTACTGAGACCTGGGAAGGGTTGTCGGCAGGAATAATATCGCTTTGTGTCCCTGGTCCCCCGCGACACTGTCCAGTGTCCCCACGGCAGAACGCAACTCCATGTGCACCTTTACCTTAACTCAGTCTGCTCCGAGAAAGTGACTGAGAAGTTCATGTACATCGAAGGCCACAGACTAAGAGGGTTGAGTGGAAAAAGCGTGGGCTTGGAAATCTGGCCGATCTGGGTCCCAATCCCAGTCTCGCTCTCTGAGCTTAGAGAGGTTACCTGTTTTCTGAACGTCATGAGAGTGAGTTGACGTTCCAGGGAAGCCGATTTTGGAGCCTGTGAGAGAAATGGCCGGCACGATAGTTGCTTTGTGCGTGGGTCGCCATGAAGATGGTTTCTGACGCAGTAGGTGCTTAATATAGATCCGTTATTTTCCCTTCTCCCAACTTTTCTCATAGATTTTCAGTCAACACACATTTATTGATCATCCTTTGGTGTTTCACGATGTGCACCTTTGAATTTTATCTGGGAAAATGGCCTGAGAGCGAGAATTTCGAGCTATCACAAACAGACCATGGGTAGATATTTACTGTTGTGTGTGGGATGCATTCCTGGGCCTCCGATTACCACGCAGCTAGCGTCTGTCCACTTTTGAAGATTTCCTCACCTGTGTTTCATAGTGATCAGGAAGCGGACTTTTTATATCATCTTGCAGTTTCCGCGATGCACCCCCCACTACACTCTCCGTACCCCAACTCTTGGCATCTCTGCTCATGTCCCTTATTCCCATGACTCCCAAAATGTTCTGAATGCTCTGTGGCCACATTTATATTCTAGCAGCCGGAGCCAAAAAGAAGCAGAGAAGGGAGGGCTGGTGTGTTCATGCAAACTTAAGTGGTAAAGAGCTTCTGGGTAAAGCTTTTGTGGAAACTGATGTCAACCGTTTTTGTGGAAACTGATTTCAGCCAGAGCTAAAGGTAATTAGGGACCAGACGGGTTCCATTCCTTAGAGGAGTATAAGTCCCCAAGCTGGTCACGCCAGTGCCCGAAACCCCTTACAGAGGGCTGGCAGTTAGTGCACATCTTCACACGGAGACGGTCTAGGTCTGTTTAACAGAGCCTCCTGCAGCCATTGTCACGCCAGGTTTGTGGGCCAGTGAAACAGGGAAATAATGGGTGGGGAACTTGGACAAGGGTCTCAGGAGGGGCCCAGAAGCTACCTCGGGCCTAGAAAGGAGAGACAAACAAAAACCACACTGGAGCTTCATGGATGATCGTCATTCCCTTGTCCAGCTAGAGCAGTAGGTATAAACACTATTTAGATCATCACCTTAGAAACTGTGCTAATTTGAAATCATAGCGAAGTGCTTCTTTTTGTGTTGTAAAGATCTTTTAAATTCCCCTTATGGCCCTGTCTCGACATCCAAGCAAATACTTCCCCTTAAAATGTCAGGTTTTTATCTTTTTCCTGTAGAGGACTTTATTTGCTGAAGTATTTCTTAATTGTTCATTAACAGCCCTGATTGGGGCTATAAAAGGGAGTCGGTGTGTTTGTTTAGCATTCTCTGTAAATTCTGGCCTCTCAAGTACCTTCTAGCCCACTATCTCCCTAATATGTCAGATTTTGTGGACGCCATGTACCAGATTTTATTAAAAGGACCGTGTCTATGGCTTATTGTTTTTGTAAATGCAGTTTATTCTAAGCAGAGTATGCCAGAACTATTTCTACAATTCATAGTTATTACTATTGTGAGGGTGTGTGTAAAGATGACTAATTCTTGTTCCTATAGGATAAAACAACTAAGGCACAGAAATAATCTCCCTTATTGAATCTTCTTCTAAAGATCTAGGGGAAATAGTGCTTGAAGGGCATAATAATAGTGATCATCATCATCATCATCATCATATGCTCAAGCAGCAACACCAATTATGATAAGAATGATATGGTCACAAACTGTTGCTACAATAATTACACAACTGGTACCTTCGCTTGGGAAAGCAGCACAGCCTATGCCACTGCCAGTGTCCTGGCCACCTAGTTCTCCCATGTGACTACTTTCAAGATGGTTCTGCCACTGCAGCTTGTTCCGGGCTGATGGGACACAGCAGCCTTCCCGAGGAAGCGTTTCTGATTGCCAGTCTTTGCTGAGCTCAGAGAACCAGCTTCTCGTTGCTTACTGCCACCGTGGGGTCTCTCGTATTTACTCAAATTCAGGGTCCTGGAGTTTCTGAGCCCCTTTCATTCTCCAGCTCCCTCTAAAGGGAGCTGAAGGCATAACTGGGGAAATCTTTTGCTCAGATTGGGAGAAATGGAGTCATTAGGGGCTGCAATGGATGTGAAGCCTGGAACCTTCATCGCATCTGCACCCAGAGTGGTCCCCACTTCTTCCACTGTTTGCATCTGTCCTGGGCAAACCCCTTTCAACCCTCCCCGTCCCCCAAACTATCTTTGCACAAAGGAGAATGCATTTCATGTGATATGCCTTCCGTTGATCTTCCCTAGCGAGGTGTGTGGGACTCAAAGACAATTGTTCTATCAAATAATGTGTTTTCTGTATGCAATATTGTGCTCTTAACATTAAAAGGACAACTTCAGGCTGCGGAGTAGCCCAAGACACAGCCGCACATGGTGCTGTAGGCAGTTATCGGTCTGCAGATTTGACCTCGATAGCTGCTTTGAGGAATAAGATGCATCTCTATTTAATGAAGCCAAGAGAATCCCGGACGGTGTACCCGAACACAGAAGCTCTTATTTGGGTTGCGATGGCTGCCGTTGGCTACAGCTGTGCCAGTTTGTCACCTCAGCTCACACCATTGCCAATGAGGACCCTCTGCCTGCAGTAGTCACTTCTACTCCCAATTGCTTTGCTCTTAAAAAATTTAACATCTTAAATTGGTTTATATTTTAAGTGGTAAATTAAAAGATCTTTATGTTTACAAATATATATATATATATATATATATATATATATATATATATATATATATTCATTACAGAGGATATGAAAACATATAAAAGAAACCCAGAATACAGAGTCATCTGTAATACCACCATACAGAGACCACAGAATGAAGAATCCAGGTGGTTTTGACTGGCTGGAACTATCGCATCTGAACCAGCACGATGACACTTAAATGGTGTGTGTTTTGCTTCCAAGATCTGAGCTGGCTCCTTGGAGGGAGAAGCCAGTGGCCCTGAAGCCGAGCCGGTGCTGACACAGAGAGGGTAGAGCAGAGCGTTGCCAAATGACTGAAAGAAGCCAATGGAGTAGAATGCCTGGAATTAAGGTGGGACTCGCCGCAGGAAACATGCCGGGCTCTCTGGGGTGGTCACGGCGAATGCAGCGTAGGGCGGTCCACGTTCCAAAGCGGCGGGCGGCCGTTCTCTCCTTTGTGCAAAGTTAGTAGTTTCCACTTTCCACTCCCCACCGTCCCACAGTTCCTCCGAACACACAACCACATCCGTTTTGCACAAAAGTGTACATTTCCATTGTGCATCAGTCACTTCCACAGCAGGGGCAGCCACCGTTGGGTCTGCGGAAGAGCGTGAGGCCCAGAGTCCTTGCGGCAGGGATGCAGCCCTGGTGGGGACGTGGGGGAGGGGCGTCAGTCTCAGTCTCCTAGTCAGCGGGTTTCTTTTCTGAGCAGATCATTCTCCCTTCGCTAATGAAAGGCCCTTCGCATGGAGCTTCCTCTCCACTCTCACCTCTGGGCCAGGGACATTTGGCAGTTGAAACTGAAGCGTTAGATTGGCAGGGGGCTTGACTTGGCTAGGGGTAAAATAACCAATGATTGCACATAATTGCAGAAGACAGTTTTAAATTTTATTCATGGGTGCCCTAAACAACATCTTCTAGGCCATCATTTCACTTCACAGCTAATTCGCTGGCGTTCCTGTGCTGTAATTCACATTTATCTCCACCCCCCGGCCCCTCCAGAACCGAGACTGTCTTCTGTAATTGACACAAGTTGGTCATTTTCAGGGGTGGTTCTCTCTCTAAGGATATAGATATAGTGTGGGGAGGGTTTGCTGCTGTGGCCATAGGCCGTTTTCCTCAGTGTTGCATCTCAGAATAGTGTGGGGGTCGCCATCGCTGATCCCCGGGAGCCTGGCTGGCTCACCTCCTACCTTCCTGGTGTGTCACACACAAACCTGTGGCGTTCTCATGTGTCTCTTTACCATCCCGTGGCTATCTGCTCTGTGCTGGGCACACAGGGCATGTGAAGATGAAACCAATGGCTGCCCTTTGGGTATTTATTAGATGCTGCTGCTGTTAGTTATTTCCCGGCCGGATTGTAAGCCCCTCAAGACCAAGGACCTTGTCTTCCCTGTTCTGCCTCTGAACCCTGTGTATAACCCAGTGTCTAAGTGCACAGTAGACACTCAGAGGACGTTAATAAATGGATTGATCCAACGGAGGAGAGAAGACAAGTACAGACGTATATGCTGAAATGGAAAAGGAAAAAAAACCCCACATACTGAGACTGCAAAAGGGTTACAGAAAGGGCTGTAGGACTTAGATGAAGAGGGTGCCCCTGTAGTCTGGGGGGAGCCCGGAAGGCTTTGTGGAGAGGCTGGCCTGGAGGCCGGGGCGAGAGTCGGACAGGCAGAGAGCGGAGGCTGGCATTTCAGGGGTGGATTCAGAGAACGTGTGTGTGCATGGAAGGAAGAACGTGAGGCGCCTTTTGCTTTTACGCGAGAATCAGATCTGTGCCAGGAAGTAGAGGGAGATCGGACAGGAAGTGCAGGTTGGAGGCGGGTCCTGGGCGTCTTGAACAGTAGGGTCAGGATGGGACTTGATTCACTGGCCATGAGGGCTTTTAAAGGTTTTTGAATGTCAGGTCACGTGGTCATTCACACAGAGAGGCAGAGCCAGTGGCTTGTGGAGGATGGAAGGAGAATTGTGATCACTCCTCTGGCCCTCGGAGCATGTTCAGGATGTGCTGGTGGCACAGGAGGGAGGGCGGTTCTTAGACAGGGCGGGGAGGGATGCTTAGAGTCATGTCTTGAAGGAAGGTCTAATGTTCTCTGGTTTGGGGCGTTCTGTTTTCTTCCTCAGCAGAGTTCAGCGTGGTCTCATTTCGGTCCTGAGGGCCCAGAGCATGCAGTATTAATGGTCAGGCCAGAATTAAGGCGGGAGGAAGGAAGGAGCCTTTCCAGAGGGGGCTGTTTGTCATCAAGGCTGGGCTCACAGCTGGGGCACCCTGAGCCTCCCCGGGCATGCACATCAGCTCCTCCGTGCGTGGGGACTCGGCAGGTTGCAGAAAGACAGGGAGGGTAATTCCCCAGCTTGTTCTCAATGGTTTCTTTGCTGTGGGAATCAGGCTGTTTCTGAAGAGGTGTTTGGAGCAGCCAGGTCTGTCGCTTTTTCCTTCCGTGGAAGACCCTCCTTTTTAAGGCACAGCTGCCTCCACAGCTCCGCCCTCTGTCCTTCCCGCTCTGGTGTTCTGCTCTCCTTGGGTTACCCCAGCCTGATCTATTTTTCGGTACCAAAAATGTGTCCCGAGGAAATGTGGCAGTTCTAAAGCTTACACCACGGGAATGTTCGCCTGGGCTGTGTGTTTTCTCGGTTTGCTGTCTCCCAGGGATGGGCCACATGTTGCCAAACGCAGTAAGCTTTTGTGAAGAAAAGGGCCCAGCTTCCAGCCAAACAGGGCCTGGCTTGGCTGGGCGTGGGATGGGAGCGGCCACCAAGGGTCCCCAGAGACCTGCCTGAGCCCCTGTGTGGCCTGAGGCCCTCCCTCTTAGCGATGCCGCAGGGAGTCTGTCCCTGCTGGGAACAAGCAGAAGATCCCCCATCCGCAGGGGTGGTGTCGTCTCCATCCCCACCGCAGCCGGCTGGCGTTGCGCCTCTTGATGGGGGCCAAAATGGTCTGGTTTTGGAGGCCAGCTTCGAAAACCCGAGGCAACTGGAGCGCGTAGGAAGCTGGGAGGAGGGCGTGGGCGTCGCCCTGTTCTGTGAAGTCCCTGTCAGATCCCAGCGTGGGCTCTTCTCGGTCCCCGCATGGGGTCTTCTCAGGGACCTGCCCTCTGCCTTCCCACGTGACCGTCATGTTTTCTTTCTTAGGCCAGATCGTGGCTGTGTGCTTCATGATACTCTTCTTTATGCTCCTTTGGGTTTCTGAAAGAGTTCGTGGTAGATATATTTTTTTTAATAAAAAAAAAGAATCTTCTCTTTCTCTTCCCTTCCTTTACCCACAAACGACAGAAGAACTTTCTATCAGGAGACATTTAGTTTCCTGTTGGGGACAATTTTTTCTTCTGTATCTCTTAGAACATGCAGTCTGCCTTGTTGGCGCCATATCACATCAGACACTTTTATGTTCAGAACTGGGCCACTCAGGATGTCCCTCGTGGTGGGGTGACCTGGGAGTGCGCTCAGGGTCCAGGGATCAGCGAGAGGTGCGCTCCCTACAGCACTGCTCAGGGGAGGCCCAGGCGGAGGGAGCTTCGTAGCCCCGCCCTGTCCCGCTGGCGCATGCGCAGGAGGCCTCCTGCCCTGCCCATCCCCCTTCCCTCACCTCCTCCACTTCTCCCCCTCCCCCACCCCCGTGCCCCCGCCCCACTTCCCTAGCCCCCAGACCCCCGCGCCTGTGGAAGTGGGGGGCGGGAGTGGCCTCCAGTTCAGTACATGGTCGATTTTATTTGGAGATGAGAGAAGTGGCTCATTCACTTGCGTTTTGAAGGTTGGGTATTAGAGGCCTAGAGAGAGAAGATGGCTCTCTCAATTAAATAGAAAGCGGTGGATGGGACTTGAAATTCCGCGTCCTGGCAGCACACCCTGTCGCCTCTCCGGTCCTGCTCTTCTCTAGTGATGGGCACGGACCCTCGAGGTTCCTTTTTATCTTCTGCTTCATTCGCAGTGATTCCACTGCCCTCTCCCATTCTCCCAATACTGACAACGAGGTGGTGTTGCCTTGAGCGACTTTAGACTGAAAACAAAGGCGGCTTTCTCTCCCCTCCCCCTTCTGGGACCCAGCGTTGCCCCCCAAACTCCTGGGGGAACTGGGTTTGCCTTTCTCTTTGATACCATTGGAGAGCAGCCCAGTGGGCTGTATTCAGCCTCCCTGCAGGAGCGAATGCAGGTCGCCCTGGTGTTGGAGCCCACGTCCGAGCGCTTGGGGTGGCTGCGTGAAGTCACCTGGGAGGTGTCCCCGTGGCAGGACCCAGCCCCCACGCATGCACTGTCCTACTTTATACCCCGTCGCCATTCCTCAGGGTCGCTCCTTAGTGCCATGTGAGTATTAAGTACTTAATGAGTATTAATACTCACAAATTGAATAAAATTATTCTACAGCTGGCATTTTCCATGACTATCATTACAAAAAGGATTCCAGTCATCAGTTATGGGTGTTCTCCCCAGAGCTAACACTGAGTGAGAAGTTAACCCAATTTAAAGCTCAAGTTAATAAACAACACGAAAGCACTTTTAGGCCTGTGGACTGATATCCTTTAAACTCAGTGTGGTTTTTCCAACGCGGGAAACCCTAGTGTAGCCAGAGCCTTGTTTTTTTCAATTAACCTAGTTCAATTTTTATTTTTATTTTTTTTGGTTCAATTTAGGTCAATCTCAGATTTTTAAGAATGAACCTCTGGAGAGAAAGGAAATTAACTAGGCCCTCAGGGAGGCCGGCTTACCACAATTAACCCCAAAGACAGACTCTCAGGCTGATGGGGGGCCTAGAGAGGGGTCATATGACCACTTCAGGCCATCCCCTCATATGGAGACCCTGGTGGGAACGTCCTCTTTTCTTATTTGCTGCCTTGTTAAATAAACATCGCATGCCACAGCCCCTGCTGAGGGTTTTCCAATTTCTCATGCTCTTTCTGTCTTTCACAGTAGAGTGTGTTCTCTCTTCTCCTGAGTTGAGGGGCCAGCAAGCTCTTTCCTCCCGGGGCTCACTGGCGGGGTTCAGGGACGGGAGAGATGGTCTCAGGCAGACCTGATACAGGGCAGAGAGGGGAGGAGTCTGGGGGAAAGAGAAGGGCCCAGGGCGGGAGGGCAGAGCCAGGCTGCCTTCTGTGTCAGGCACAGGGCTGTCGTTCATTGGATCTGGAGCCATAAATCACCCACGAAGTCCTTGTCACCTTTTATCATCATTCAAAGGCGTTTCTGCTGTGTGGATGGGCACAGGCCCCGTGCTGGACCTTTCGATTCTCCCGTTCCTCTCTCCGGGTTTAGATAACGGAGGATGTGGGCCCTCAACTTTAGGTTCCACTCGACTGTGGAATTTCCTGATTGAGGATGGAGTTTGGGGCTACCCTGAGGTACGTACATGGGAGAGTCGTTATACCTGGAACGCCAATTTTTCTAAAATTTGAAATCTAAAAAGCAGTTTCCTCTTTTCCATACAGTGAGACTCCCACAGTCCTTCCACGCTCCTCCCCATGACATTGTGTTTTCATGAAAGGGACCAGAAGTTGAAATTAGGGAAATCTATTTCATAGGAAGGAAGGACAGAGAGATGGGACCTGAACTGCTGAGTTTATCATTTGGTGGGAACCTGATACATGGGAGGTCTCTATGAGATAGATATTCAGTGACTGAGGGTTCCAGGTATACCTGGTGCACACCCAGTGTCCCCAAGACGTAGCTAAATCCTGTGTTCTCATGCATGTCATGCCCTGACCACAGGTGCCACGGAAGTGCCCACAGCCAGACAGCTGCTCCCTTGGCAGTTGATTTGCAGTCGCCAAAAGGTCTGGACGTGGGCTTTTTTCTGGAGATCAGTGTATCTCCTGCCGGCGTCCCTGACAGCTTTCCAACATCTGGACCCAAATTAAAGCCAGACTTTGTACTTAATAGGAGCAGTTTCCATTTCATAGCCTCAGTTTCCCAGGGCTGGGATACAGTGAATGTCCTGGTTTAAGGAAGGATGGTGCCCATCAACCGCCCACTCTTCCTCCTTCTCTGTAACATGAAGGAGCTCAAGAATATAAACATAAAACCTTTTTTGCATTCGTAACAACACTCACCCGTCATTTAATTCTAAGCAAAGCATAATGTTTTTCCTGTCTGTTAGAACTCCTATAACAAGTTGTATTTGAACAGAGTTGACAAGCAACTAAAAAGAAATTTTAAGAGAAAAGCTTTTTCTCACCTATGAGGTATATTGCCCTTATGTTACCAAAATGACCCATTTTACTGAGTTGACAGATGCCACTCTGCTTCCTGTTTTCAGATATTATTTTAAATTTCTCTTCTCTAGCCTCTGAGGCCATGTGGAATAGAAAGCTTTGATATTGGTGCATATAGGTTGATGGTAATATTCTGAGATGAAAATTAATAAAGAAAAGCAATATTTTAATTCCCTCAACTTTCTGGTTTGATTTTTATCCTTTTCTCTTTCATTGTGTGCATCTTACCTTGATGTTTTATTTTCATTATTTCATCTTCCTTTTATTCTTTTCTGGAATTATTGACATATGGCTTGAGTCTTATTTTCCTAGAATCTTTCATATTTTCTCAGAGTTTGTAATTTGCATCTGTCCTTTTTTTCATTCTCAATTTTAACTTAATTTAAATCAAGAAATATTTTCTAAGTGTCAATCATGTTCCCACACTAAGCCAGGAGCTCTAAAAAAATAAAAAGATGAGTAAGATGGAGTCCTTTCCCTAGGAAGCTTATGGTCTAGTGGGAGTGTGGGAGAAGAAACAAATACATAAATAACTGTAAGACAGAATGTGGTAGGTGCTAAAGGAGAAATGCTGACCAACAAGATGAGAGTCTTTGGGGGTTCACGAGAGGGAGGTACCATGTCTGATGGGCTGAATAAGGAAAAACTTCATTAAGGAGGTGACATTGAAGGTGGCCCACACTGGGAACTAGAGGGATCACCTAGTCTTTCCTGCCTTAATATTTTCCCTTACCTCCTCCCTTACTAAAACTCTTTCCCTACTATTTGTACCTGTCTCAGGTTGAGATGAAAGATGCTCTCAGGTTTGGTTTACGCTCGGTGCTAGAGGGCAGTACCAGTGGAAAGAATGGTGGCCAAGTCGAGGCCCAGCTTCTCCACGACCAGCCAGGTGCCCTGGCATGACACGGTCCGAGGAACCCCACTTTCCTGGAATGTTGTGAGAGTCTTCGGAAGTGTTTCAGTGATTGGGGTTTCAGTGCCTGTGAAGAAGAGAATTCCCAGATTTTGAGTGTGCCTCTGAGGCTAGGTAGGCGATGGCACTTAAACACGAGGACACACCTCTCTGCAGGGCATGTAGAGACGGAGTTCATCCCCTCCATTTCTGAAACCCAGTGAGGCCTCTCCTCCTCTGAGCATTTATTTCATTTGTTAGTTCCCTCATCCGTCTGTCCATCCGTCCATCCATCCATCCATCCTTTGATTCAACACGTCGTCATTCGATGTCTGCTCCATGCCAGGCACTATGACGGGCTCGGGATAAAAAGGGAATTGAACCCCATTTCTGCTCTGGAGACTCTGACAGTCCTTCAAGGACGTATGTGCGACCTGGGAAGCTGGCGTAGTAGAAATGCCTCTCTGTGTATCATCTCTGTGTTTTTGTGTTTCCTTAGAGACTTACATAATCTGTCTTTTTTGACTCATAATGTTAATTCCTTCGATAATTTGAAAATGTGCCTTCCACTCCGTCATTTAGAATGGCGTCATTTTGGTATGACCTCGTCTTTCTTTCAGGATTTCATATTTCAGTGTCATAATTGTAGTACCTGTTATTTCTTAAAGAGAGATCTCTTATCCTTGAGTTCCATTTTTCTTAGCATGACTTGCTTAAAATAAAAAAAAAAAAAAGAAAGAAAAGAACTCCAAATTACCCGGCATTGCATTGATATCCCGTGATGATAAAACCACCATTTCTTTCAATGAAGCTCCTCGCAAGAGTAGAGTATCTGTAACAAAGACAAAAGCAGGAGAGGAACCTTGCACTTAGGCTCACAGGCAGGGTGAACTCAGAAGAGAATGACACCCCCTCCACCCCTCCCTTCCCCCACCCTGTCCTTCAGAGCACTAGGAAGAACAAAAGGCAATTCACATCGCAGAATATTTCTTCTGTCACTAAGGCACCAAACTATTAAAAATAAAACTGTCCCTCAAGGCAAAACATTTCATTTATTTTCCTTTGAATGAGTGAGTTGTTTATTAAGATGAACTAAGTGGCTAAATCTAGATTGTATGCAGGCAAGAAAAATTGATTTATTATACCCTTTTGGAAAGTGTGCTTTATGTTCTCTGGAATCGTCGTTGGATTTTAAATGAGGAAGGACTCGTTTTGTCGGCCTGGGAGCTGGGAGCTAGCTGCTCAGAGAAATTGGCACAAGCTGGCTCCATGCCTCGGGATGCTGTAGTTGACCTTCGTTATTTTGCAGATTTTTTTTTATTTATTTAAGTCAGGATGTTGAAAGATTTAGTTAGGTTTAGTGATCTTCAGGGAAGACAATATTCCTGCCTCAACCGGAACTATCGTTTTCTTTTTAACTACTTAATGTGAAACTGTTTCATGTTTGCCTCCGTTCCTCTGTGAGACCATATATCACGGCATCCATCATGGTTCTGAGATCTGGGGCTTCGTGTGTCCTGACCTGGCCCAGAGGCATCCCTGCCCCCAGGGAAGGACGTTTGTCTCTGCAGGGAGGTCCCATCGCTGTGCGCGCATCTGGAGACAGAGATGCGATGTCTAATTCTCTCCGATGGAGGCCCCATTTGTTCTAAACTGTCGGAACTTGAAAGGAGAAAAAGGTGTAAATGGTTAAAAAACCAAACAACAAAACCTGCACCCAATGAAGCAGTAAAACACGGAAAATCTCGTGTTGAAGAGAGACATTTTTAGTTTTGAAATTATTTTCCTTTCTCATTTGGACACCAAATGATCATTCCCCTCTTTTTTAGTTGTAATTATTCTAACAGTGTGACACACACACTGTTTCTGGTGGGTAATCTCAGGACACCCTTTAGGCCCCCCAAGAATCCGAGCAGTTGCCTGATATAGGTTACTAACTCCGTATTTCAGATGAGGAAACTGAAGCTCAGAGTGGCTTCGTGACTTGTGCAAGGACACCTGCTTAATAGTAAGGACAGTGATGCTGCCGGTCATCACACAGCTACAGATGCACCTGCAGGCGTCTCGTTCAGGAACTGGGTACTAGCCGCCAGCAACTGCACCTCCTCACGTGTCATCCGGTCACCACCACCCTGCCAGTTAGACTGGAATATCGCCTCAGGTTTACTCTTGAGGACCAGAGGCACAGAGCGGAGAAAGGAGCTGCTCGAGGTTAACCAGTTGGTGAGAACTGGGACTTACACTTAGTGCAGCATCCTTTCCGAAAGCCCACTTTGGTGATGCATTATTTGGCCGTATTGACTTGTCCTTTTTGCACGGTGTCTCTGCAGAGAGCCCACCTACAGGTCAGTACATGTATATCCGGTGTAGCTGGCAGAGGGCAGAGGCTGTGGCTGGGACCTTGGGAACTGAGGCTATGAGTCCTAGCCATCCAGATTTCTGTCTTTATGTTAGTGTCACCTGCGTAGTGAAATCAGGCCTTGGGAGCAGACCGTACCCGTGGTTTCTTAGTAGAGTGCATTATGGTCACCTGAGCTTATGGGCTGCCATCCTCTTGGTCTGGTTTGCATGAGATGAGCAAACATAGGAGCAGCAGCTGTCACGCCAGAAGCTCAGGTGAAAACAGAAGGGACTCTGTGGCTCTTTCTTGTCCCTGCCTACTTTTACGCCCATCGGAGATGAAGAAAGGGAACTGAAGCGGGTGAGAAGCAGCAGGAGGGTCTTGTGTGCAGGGCCTGATGGTTTTCACCTCGTCTGCCAGGAGATCTGAATATCAGCTGTGGGTGGGAGAACAGGACCCGGGCTTCCCCTTTGGGCCCCGTTTCCAGCCTGGGGTGACTCCCAAGGTCTGCAGCGGTGTATGGAATTCCTGCAGATGGGGCTGCCTAGGAATGCACATGTGAACTCTAGCTCAGAGTTTTAGTAAACAAGTGTGCATTGTGCCTGGCTGGGCCGAGGTGGGGTTATATTTCCCAATCTATGAATCAACAAACAGGATGAGTCTTTTAAAAAAGGAAGCTCAAGGCAGAATGAACGACTGAAAATTTACTGGCTCGTAAATGTTGCTTTTTGTCCATCTTGACAAATTCCTCTTCGCCAGACTCCAAACCCTTTTGCTGTTTCCTGCCGGTGTTTCCGACTTTGCCATCACGGTTTGCAGGGTCCGTCGGCGGTGGCGAGTGCCAGGAGGGAGCACTCTGCACCCACACTGCTTCCTGAGAGTCTCGCGTGACTCGTCTGACCTTGGGTTTCTTTTTTACGTCCATCTGAGAAGTAAAGGCCTTGTCCCTACAGGAGGCACCAAACACTTACTTATATTAGAAACTGGAGCATCCTGGTGACTTCTCGCCCTGATTGTTGCTTGTCCTGCCAGCTCCCCCTTTCCACACAGAGTTGGTGGCACGAGAGAGAGTGGTGACTCCCCAGCTAGGCCGCTGGGCTTGCCCACCTAGATCTCAGAAGGCTTTTGGGGTTCAGGCTGACTCCGCCCTGTTTTCCTCCTTGGAACAGCTCGGAACAGGCCACGTGGTGGTGTGCTTCGTCACCGGCCTTTGTAGGAGCCTTCGCGGGGGGTGAGAAATAGCAGGGCCACCAGCTCTCACCGGGGCCTCCCCAGGAGCCTCTGGCATCTCGCTCAGCAGCGTGTTGTCCAGGTCGCATCGAAGACCAGTGGGGAATTTGGGGCCGTGGGGATAGCAGGCAGGAGGGATGGGGCAGTGTTTTCCTCCTTGAGGTGACTTGTCTTCCCTCGACAGTAGAGACGAACAGTGCTAATAACCACCAGTACTAAGTTGCCCTGATGCCTTTCATTTAGTTCACATTTAATTCTCACACCCTGTAGGGTTTTAGGGTAAGAATTATTATTCTTGGCTCTATTTTTCACAGATGGTTAGAGAGGTTGAGGGACCGAAGGTTTGGACTACAGGGTCCACTGTGCTCACCTCCTCAGCTCCTTTCATTTCTCCTCTAGCTCTGGGTGTGGGAAGTCTCGACTCACAGCTTGACAGGTAATTCTGTTGTTCTGCATTGAGAATGGCGGGTGGTAAGGAGCTGGGTGTAGAATTTCAGAGCAGTTGGTCATCCCCGATGGCAGCAGGAGGCTGGGGGCTCCCAACTGAGCAGCAGGCTGAGGTGGAGAGCATCCCGAAGGAGTACGATAGGTAACTGTGTGTGTGTGTGCGCATGTGTGTGTGTGTGTGCGCGCGCGCGTGTGTGCATGTGTGCGTGTGTGTGTGTGTGTGTGCGTGTGTGCGTGTGTGTGTGTGTGTGCGTGTGTGCGTGTGTGTGTGCATGTGTGTGGTGCAGCCAGTGGGCGAGGTCGATTTAGGTTCTTTGAGGCATAAAATACTGTTTCTTGCAAAAAAGAGGTTGAGATTTTCCAGCTGGTTTTCTTTAACTACCAGCAACTCCAGCATTGTTTCAGAAAGCCACAGAATTTCCAAACACAATGGAAATTCCAAGAGTGCAGGGTGTGGATTTGGGGGGCCAAGATGGGTGTGGAGTCCTGGGGGTGGGCGGACCACAGCCTGAGCTGTTTTGTCCTACCTGGGTGACGAATTTCACATGGTTCCACGGTCCTCAATTTTGTCTTAAGGACACTCAAGTTTAAGGTTGGGGAAGAAGGGGATCAGGAAGGAGCAGGCCCCGGGGACTAGCCGTGGCCATAAAGACCAGACATCAGCCCAGGGCAGCCCCGTTTGGTGAGACCTTTAAAGACTGCCTTCCCATCAGCTGGTGTCTGGAGAGACACATGGTATCAGTCAAGCTGCAGAGTGACATTTGTATAAGTAAAATTGTTAATGGGAAAGTTATCTTTTTCTCTAATCTTAAAAAATGTGCAGTCTGTACCCACATATTTTCAAAATAGCAGCAACAGAACCAGCCACTGAGACTTGGGTCAAAGCAAAGAAAGAAAAGGAAGAAATGAGCAAAACCACCAGCCTCCCAAGAAACGGTTTCCACGCTCCTGACAGCTCTCGGCAGTCTTTATAACGAGACTTTTGCCCCAGGGGTCAGAGGTGGCCGACCTCCTCTGAAGTTTGAAGGAACCAAAACATTTTTCTCTTGTTCTCCTTCTGCTCTTCCTACGCCTGCTTTCCACGTTACATTTTTCACTCGACAAACTCAGGCGACCTTACGAAACAGCTTAGGAGTGTGAGAGTCAGCTCTGGGTTTTGAAGTAACATCTTAAAAATGGCTTTGAAGCACTAGGGAGGTCAGAAGCCTGGGTTCTAGGGCTGGTTGTTCTGTGAGCTAATTGGAATCTTCCTCTCTGTGGTCAAGTGGGTGTAGATGAAGAGCATTGGTGCGAGGCTGTGGGGGTACAAGGAAGGTGAATAGTAGTCTCTCCAAATTGTGAAGAGCGTAATTTGTAGAATATTCTCAGTTCTTTCATGTGTTGTAACGGTTAAGAAATGCTACATGCTAACTGAGCGAGGGAAGAAAGAATCTCTTAACAACAAATAGATCTGGAATGAACAACGCTAGGTATCAACATAGAGTCTGGAGGGATTAAATGATTAATTGTAGAAAATGAAGCTCTGAAAAGAGTAGAGGAAGATATAGGTGAGTTTTTTCCTGATCTCAAAGTGGGGAACCTTATCTATACCTGACAGCGAGGGAAGAAAAATCAGCGAACAGGACTGAGAGACTGAGTTACAAATCACAAGCTAACATATTTATAGCATCATAACAGCAGAGCCTTGAAACAACCCAAATGTCTGTTGAGGAGAATGGATAACTAGAATTTTTCATAGGGTGAAATTTTTTAAATGACAGCCCAAGTTAATAACTGCAGTGACATGCGATAATATGTGTATATCTTAGCAATATAATATTAAGTGTAAAAAAGATTACTTACAACACAATAACATTTAAAATTTACTTATTTATTTTAAAATTGAGGTATCGTTGATGTATAACATCGTATTAGTTTCAAGTATACAACAGGATGATAGCATTTTTACCCACATTCTAATATGAAAAAATTCAGACAGGAAGGTCGAAGGAATTTCACAGCTAAGACCTGTGCTCTCACTGCCCAGTTTATACCGTTATCATTTTACTGTGTTCGCTTTATCACGTCCCCATCCATCCTTCCCGTTGTAATTCGGTGTTTCTCACCTGGGGGTGATTCTGCCCTTCAGGGAACATTGGGCAACGTCTGGAGGCATTTTTGGTTGTCACAACTGCAGCGCTACTGAAATCCAGAGAGTAGAACGAACACCCTGCATCGCACAGAACAAAGCCTACGACAAGGAGTGGTCCAGCCCCAGATTTCAGTAGTGCTCAGGATGAAGGACCCTGCATTAACCTATCTCATTTTCTGACTCATTTTAAAGAAAGTTAGACACATCCCGTAGACCACTGTCATTGCCTTGGAAAGTCCTCTCGTGGTCCCTCCCCAGTCCAGCTCCTTAGGGCAGGCACCCCCACCGAGGCAACCACACTTCCGGTCTTTTTCCACCATAGATTACTTTTGTCCGTTTTAGAATCTTGTGTCAAAGGAATCATAAAATACTTACTTCTGTGTGAGACTTCTTGCAGGTCTGTAGCACAGTGGTCCTCCCCAAAGTGTGTTTTGTGGACCAATTGGAGCATCCAAAACCCTTTCAAGGTGTCGCAATTAATTTTATACTAACTCTGAGACTTTTTCCCCCCTTAACACCGCATTGACATTCGCACCGATGGTGCAAAGGCAGTGGGAGGTCAACCTGTCGGTGCTGGACGGAGGCAGCGGCACCAGATTGCTGAGAGCTGTGATCTTGACGTCGCACCTGGGGTCAAAGGAGTTGGTATTATTTGAGAACGCTCCCGATGAGGTTGTAAAAATTATTAATTCTATTAAATCTTGGCCCCTGAGGATGTGCCCTTTTCCTAGTCTGTGTGAGGAAATGGGAAGTACACATAAATGCTGTCACTACATGCCACAGGGCCACGGTTGTCATGAGGAAAAGTTCACGTGCAGTTGTTCGAGTTGCCAGCCGTGCTAGCTGCCTTTTTTTTTTTTTTTTAATGGAACGCCATTTTTCACCTGGAAGAACAAATGACAAACTGTGGTAATTTAAACGTGAGTTTGTGGCAGAGAGAGTAAACCTGTCACTTGAAATAACTAACAGTATTTGTTGCGGTTGCTACAACTTGAACTTGCAAATGAAAATTAGAGTTGTGGAAACTTGCGTCATCATGAGCTTGATAGTGTCCCAATATCGAAGAAGGCTTTTCTGATGAGATTGCTGATGATTTTAAAAAATGTGATTTTTAAAATATTGTACAAGGACATGCATCAACATTTGGGAATTATGCATAACTCGGTGAATCATCTTCCAAATGACCTATGTATGATGTTACATCACATGTGGGTAACAGTTCCATTCTAAGTGTAAATAGGCCAATGGACTTTCATGTAATAGAGTACAAAAAGTTTATTGATGTGGTTTCAGGTTCCACATTAGGACTAACCTGTAAGAAACTACCACTTCTGAGTTTTGATTTGTATCAAAGATGAAGAGCCGTAATTGCCCCAAAAGTCTATTAAAACATTCTCTCCTTTTTCTAAATACATATCTGTATGAAGCTGAACTTTATTTATATACTTTAGCCACAAACAATGATCACAGCAGATTGAATGCAGAAGAAGATATGTGATCTGACCTATATTCTATTAAGCCAGATATTAAAGAGATTTGCAAAAATAAAAAAAAAAAGGCTTTTTTTTCCAGCTTGGGAAAATATAATTACTTTACTCAGAAATATGCCTTTGTTTTGCAAGAGCTTTATTTTATTGTATTCAAATGAATTAATACGCGTTTTGGAATTTTCTTATTTTAATTTCTATTGCTGTAATTATAACCCACATAAACAAAAGCTTCTGAATGTCCTCAGTACTTCAGAGTGTAAGGCGATCCTGAAACCAGAACCTCTGAGCGCTGCTGGCTTTCATAATGTGTTTAAGATGTGCCATGTTGCTGTATCAGGCGTTTATTCCTTTTTATTGTGAGTTGTATTCCATTGTGTGAATGCACCACAGCTTGTTCATTCCCCTATTGATAGACATCTGGATCCTTCCAGATTTGGGCTATTGTGAATACAGCTGGCACGTACCTTCTTGTACAAACCTTTTTGTAAACATGTTTTTCTTTGGGGTAAATACCTAGGCATTGAAATAGACTTTTCATGGTGTAGGTGTATATGTTTATTGTGCAAGAAACTTCCAGATAGTTTTCCAGAGTCTTTACCGTTTCACATCCCCACATAATGTACGAGAGTACAATAGCCTTTTTAGAAGTTGAAAACAACAAACCACACAAACACACACATACACAATTTCAGAATTCAGATGGATGAAATAATGCTATATACAAAAAGAGCAAGGGAGGGATGAGCACAGGAGTCGGGATGACGGTGAACTTGGAGGGGAGGCAGGGATGATGGTGAACTTGGAGGGGAGGCAGGGATGATGGTGAACTTGGAGGGGAGGCGGGGATGACGGGCTGGGGAGGCTGGCGTAGCGAGGTGGAAGACACTGCGAGCTCAGTTAAAATGGTGTTTTTAAAACAACGAACACCAGGTAGGGGGATTCTTTCTAATAGAAAATCGCTCCCCAGAATATCTGTGCCTGTGACAGCAGCAAGGCTACAGCTGTATTTTCCTATCCAGTCTCTTTATATCTGAGTCTTCTGAGGCTTCGGATTTCTACAAGGAGCAGTCCGACCTTCTGTGGGGGGGGGGGGGTCTGACGCAGGGAACACGCTTCTGCTGCTTACGTGGCGGCATCAGAGGAGGGGAATGGGCCCGTTGCTCCCGCCATTTAATAATTCCTATCGGAATCGACAACCACTTTCCTGTTGGGCTTCCCTCACCCATCTCAATCCTGGCTGCCCTCTGAATTGAGAAGAACTAGAAAATTGGAACAACCATGAAAAACCTACCAAAAAGTAAAAGTTCAGGACCACATGGCTTCTTCAGTGAATTCTACCAAATAGTCGAAGAAGATTTAATACCTAGTCTCCTCAAATTAGAGGAGGCAATACTTCCCAACTCATTTTGTGAGGCCAATATTACCCTGATATCAAAACCTTGTAAAGCTAACACAAAAAAAGAAAATTACAGACCAATATCTCTCATGAACATAGATGCAAAAATCCTAAATAAGATACTAGCGAACCAAATACAGCAGCATAGTAAAAAGATTATATGCCAGAACCAAGTGGGCTTCATCCCAGGATGGTTCAACACATGCAAATCAATTAATGTGATACACCACATAAGCAGAATAAAAAATAAGAACCATATGATCATATACATAGATGCAGAAGGAGCCTTTGACAAGATACAGCATCCATTTATCATCGAAACACTTAACAAAATGGATATAGAAGGAAAGTACCTTAACATAATAAAGGCCATCTATGACAAACCATCAGCCAACATTATACTTAGTGGTGAAAAACTAAAACCTTTCCTCTAAGATTGGGAACAAGACAAGGCTGTCCACTATTGCCACTGTTATTCAATATAACACTGGAGGTCCTAGCGAGTGCAATCAGGCAAGAGAAAGATGTAAAAGGCATCCAAATAGGAAACGAAGAAGTCAAACTGTCACTATTTGCAGATGACATGATTCTCTATATAGAAAACCCTAAAGACTCCACAAGAACACTACTAGAAACAATAAGCAAACACAGTAAAGTTTCTGGAGGCAAAATCAATGTTTAAAAATCCATAGCATTCCTATACTCTAATAATAAATTGTCAGAAAAAGAAGTGGCAAAAAATAAGTCCTTTTGCAATTGCAACAAAAAGAATAAAATACCTAGGAATAAATTTAATGAAACATGTCAAGGACCTATATGATGAAAACTAGAAGATCCTATTACTAGAAATAGAAGAATAGACAAAGAAATGGAAAGATATTCCATGTTCTTGGATTGGAAGAATCAACATAGTTAAAATGACATTATTACCTAAAGCATTATACAGATTTAATGTAATCCCCATCAAAATCCCACTGGCATAGAAGAAAACATAGGAACTAAACTCATGGACCTTGTTCTTAGAGAGGATTTTATGAATTTGACCTCAAAGGCAAAAGAAGTAAAGGCAAAAATAAACGAATGAGACTGCATCAAACTAAAAAGCTTCTGCTCAGTAAAAGAAACCTTCAACAAGGTAAAGAGACAACCATCGAAATGGGAAAATGTATTTGTAAGTAATGGCTCTGATAGGGGCCTAATATTCAAAATATACAAAAAACTCCTACAACTCAATAACAACAAAAAACAAATGATTCAATCAAAAAATGGACAGAGGACCTGAACAGACACGTCTCCCAAGAAGACATACAAATGGCCAACAAACATATGAAAGGATGCTCAACATCGCTAGCTATCAGGGAAAGGCAAACTAAAACCACAATGAGATACATCTCACACCTGTTAGAATAGCTGTAATTAACAAGACAAGTCATAACAAATGTTGGCAAGGATGCGGAGAAAAAGACACCCACACCCACTGCTGGTGGGACTGCAAATTGGTACACCCACTATGAAAAACAGTATAGAGGGTCCTCAAAAAATTTAATTGATCTACTGTATGATCCAGCAATTCCTCTACTGGGTATTTACCCCAAGACTTGAAAACTCATATCTGAAAAGATATTTGCACACCAATGTTCATAGCAGCATTATTCACAGTGGCTAGGATGTGGAAACAACCGAAGTGTCCTACAATAGATGATTGGATAAAGAAGCTGTGGTACCTATATACAATGGAATATCACCCAGCTATAAGAGAGGAATTACTGCCATTTACAACAACATGGATAGACCTTGAGATAATCATGCTAAGTGAAATAAGCCAGACAGAAAATGTTGAAAACCACATGATATCACTTATATGAGGGATATAAACCTAAAAGCAACAAATGAACGTGACAAACAAATAGAGACTCATGGACATGAACAATAGACTAGTGGTTACCACAGGGTAGGGGGTGGGGAGAGGGGCGAGGTAGATGGGGTACAAGGGGTCAAATATGTGGTGACAGAAAGAAATCTATGTGTGGTAAACACACAATGCAACACACACACACACACACACCTTACTGTTAAAGTGTACACCTAAAACTTACTGAATTTCGTTAACCAATGTCACCATAAAAAAAAAAAAATTAAATTCTGGCTGCCCTTGCTGTGGATTCTCCTCCGAGCTTCCCAGTCCTGTGCAAGTGACTTGAGGCCAGAGCGAGGCCTCACATAGCCATGATCAGAAACATCCTGCACCCCTCGTCCATAAGGGATAGAAGGATTTAAGCCTGAGTTTATTTACCCTTAGCTTTTATTATTGTTATTCTTATTTTAGGACTTAGGATAAAAAGGCCCATAGAAACAAAAGCATAAAACAGCTTTTACTGAGCAAACATTATGCTGATTTATTTGTGAATGAAATCTGAACCATATGGTCTAGACTCCCTTAAAACACACGAGAGGCTCAGGATTAAGGGAACAGCCCCTTGGCAAACTTGTTTTGTGTTTCACTAAACATGTTGTGTTAACAAAATAGAACAAGGGCGCTCAGTGGCCTCATCGTCTCTGGGTGCTGACTGTGTGTGGGACATCAAGCTTGGTGATTTGTGTCCCTCACCTCACTGAATCTTCCCGACAATCTGAGCCAACACAAGGATGACAGTAGCACTTATTACCTGTAGGAAATGCAGGCAAATGGGGAAGATCTGGAACCCAGGCTTTGTCCAACGGTGACAATCATTCCTCTCAAAATTTCCTGACTGGGAAGGAGATGGGTGCGCTGACTTGTGGCTGCAGATGCGTTGATCTCAGATCCCGGAGAGCCAGCCGCGCGTTGCCTCGGATGAGCGCCCCACAGCAGACACTGAGAGCAAGGTCTTCCCGGCCAGCAGGGGGCGTTTTCTCTCTTGGCCACACTCACCCTCTGTAGTCATGTGTTCATGGAGGTCATGCATCGCTGAGTCTTGGAAAGAAAGGGATATTTGCTGAGTCATGTGCTGCCCATAACCACCAGGATAATGTCAATATCATTCATGGGTTGAAGCTTCTGATTTGCCATGAGAAACCCCAGAGGACCTGCCCTCTGTCTGGACCGGTGGCCGAGGAAGGCCATTCTGTTTCCGCTCCTTTCCGAGCCCTCGCAGACATCCAGTTCTGCATCACTGGTTTGAAGGGTGGCATTTTTCAGTTTCTTGAAATACAGGAATTTTGTTCTGAATGAACTGTAGAGAATGGCCGGCTATGACCTCAATCGACCCCTCGAGTGGGCCAGTCTTGTGTCATTTTTTAACCTATTCCAGGGGAACTGCCCTTCTAGTACCAGGTGACATTGTTATGGAGATCATGTTGCTGGGGGGCACGCACTTCTGGTTGAGCTGAGCTGCTGACAGGTCAGAAGGGAAGGAAGGGTGTGTTGGTGATAAGTCACATTGATTTACCTGATTGGTAAAGGAAAAAACATACCGACCATCTTACTGCACTGCCAGAGGATTCCAAGTGTTCTGAAAACTCTATAGTGTTGGTAAAATCTACAGCATAACCAGACCTTCCCCATGGCGATGGTGCACAGCCACAGGGCAAGCCAATACGACAGAGAAGCCCAGATACATCTTCGCATCTGGGCTGAAGGCTGTGGCCTCCCCTCTGTCCTCTCCCTCATTGCCCTCTTCTTTCCTTCCGACCCCTCACGCAGCCTGTGGAGGATGCTCGTGTGCCGTGCAGATTCCTCAGGTGCAAAGTCCTCGCCCTCTCGGCTGGCTCTCTGCTTCATTCCAGTGTGTAGGATTTTAAATCAAGAATGATGGGAGAATGAGACGAACATAGTTAAAATTTTAGAACCAACGTTTCCTGAGCCACTAAATGTAGCAGACTTTGTTATATTTGGGTTATTTTCCAAAAATCCTTTTGTAATTGTTTTTTGGGGGTGGTGGTGGGTGCATGTGAATACTGACAGTGTTTATCCATGGAAACAATGACATGAAATTCTTAGACCTGCCTTCCAAAGCCACCTGTAGCAGCAGCATCTAAAGTGCAGCTACTGCTTATGGAGTCTACAGCAGATCAGGACAGCGGGAGGATGTGTCTCTGTTCACACTCCTTTGCACCGTCTTCCATCCTAGCAGCTCCTTAGTGGATCTTCGTTCAGAGTCTTGTTAATCCTCTGCACTTGTACATTTTCATAACTGAAATCACTTTTGTATCTCGATGTTCATCAGTAAGAGCTGTCTCTAGGTCCACATCTCGTGCAATCTGAATTAAGAAACAAAGGTCTATTCCCCCTTTTGAAGCACAAAGTTTCTTCTAGTTATAACTAGAGGGAAGAGTAATAATAGTAATTATTGAAACAAAATACCCACAGTTGTGGAGTGTTACTATGTGTAGAAATTACCGCTTAGTAATTTACATCTATTATTCCACCTACTCTTCATAATAATCCTGGGAGATAATATCCCTTTCATTTTGCAACTGGGATTTCACAAGGTTGCTTTACCCCTGGAAGTCACATACCTAGCAGTGGTGGACCAGGGACAGAAGCCCAGGTTTGTCTGACTCCAGAACTTATTCTCCAACCACCATGTGACACTCCCTCCTAGTAGTAGCTGGAAGGCTTCCACAAAAGTAAAGAAGGTGACATTCCAGCTATAGGGATTTATTTTACCCATACCTGTCTGACTAGATATATTGTCAAATTCCCAAACTATTTTTAGGGAAGTTGAAAATTCTCCTTCCCAATGATCCTTTAAGAACAGGATGCTCTGCCTAGGGTGATACAGGCACAATTCCCGAAGGAGGGACATTATAGTTTGTAACTCCTGCTGGTAAGGAGCTCACTATTTATTAACTTTGAACTTGTGAATGTCCACTGGTAAGAACAGAGCTACACATCAGAGTACAATTCAGTCTGTTCACCGATGGTGCGCAATAAATTTGACCTTGACCATCCTGTTGTTTCTTAATCTGACGTACATTTATTGTGTTTGTATCTATTTTATTAACATTTGTAGCCACGTCTAGTCTGTAAGTGATGGGCACTGTGACCATTGAAGGAAGTGTTTGATTATTCTGTCATCAAAGTGTTACTTTAGACTTAAAGGGATTGCCATCCAAGTCTAAAGTCCTGATATTGTACAGATTTCTCTATTTATTCTCTTGTTGGTCTGTATAGAGATCAACAGGGAGAGCAAATAAAACCAACAAAAATGAGATAAAGAGGTGAAAAGTCTCAGAGAGGATATATAGAAGGTAGATAAAGAAGATCCAACACACAAATAATTGAAGAAAGAAAGTAAATTAATAAAATAAAACTAACTTTAAAAGTTATTATCCAAGAATACTTTCCAGAAAAAAAATATGAGAATCTGTATAATTAAAGTTTATATATGTATCTGGAAAATTTACCCAAAATGCTTAAATTCTAGACATAGCCTAATAAACTTAGTGGTTAGAGGTAATAAAGAAGGAGAGAAAGAGATGGAGAGGGAAGAGGAGGGGAGAGGGGAGAAGGAAGATGAAAACAGCCCTCTGGCCTCCAGGCAAAAATCCCAAGTCATTTAAAAAAGGAAGAAAGTTAGGTTGGTGTCAGACTTGTCAATTGCTACATACAAAGCATGACCACAATGGGACAATATTTTAAAGAAACTTTAGTAAGGTGTGAAACAAGAATTTTATATCCAGCTAATTTTTCCTTCAAGTATCAAGTTTATAGAAAAAAAGTTTTACTATATAAGAACTCAGGGAATACCATACTGACAATACCTTCCTGAAAAATGCAGTAGAGGACTGTCCTCACCCAACTAAATATTAACTACTGACATTTTGTAAAATAACTGGTGATTCGAACCCAAAAAGTTTCAAAGCTGCTTTGAAAGAAGACCTCAGGTGTCTGAGATTAATTGGGTATATTCATTTATAAGATCCTTGCTAAGCAAGTTTAAGGATTGAAATAATGAACCAGGTTGTGATGTTTTCACCAAATCCAGAATCTTGAAGACCGATTAGGACATGGCTTTGGAGGCTCTGGGTGCCGAGTGTGTAAGGCTAGAGAGGGCGCTGAGTGTGTAAGGCTAGAGAGGGCGGGAGTGGACATAATTAGTGGAGCTTTCGAAAGACCCGAAGCAATTATGACAGGTGCAGCTCATGGAAGAGTTTTCTAGGAAGAGAAGTACAAGTTTTGAATTTGGTAGATTTATTGAGAGAAGGTACTCAAGTCCATCTTGAATTTGTAATTGTTTATTTTACGGAAAAGATCTCTATAGAGTATTATCTCCTTTTGTTATCTAGACTTGGGAAGATACTACCTAGAAATGGTGGCAAATTTATGGCGCATGTGCTTTTACTACTTTACTCCCCAGTGCTGCACATTAATGACTGATCTTGGCGATGGCTTTCTTTTTCGTGGAGCCCTAATGAAGCCTCAGGATTCTACTCAACATAGCACACCAGGCAGCCATGACCATTCTGTCTGCGTCTGTTGTAAGTTGAGATAAATTTGCTATCCCCGCCTTAACTGTCGGTCTGTGGTTTGATTATTTAGCATCTTCGTCTCACTTGTGGCCACTGTCTTAGCAAGCGTTTATTGGTCTCTTAGTAAATGTCAAGCACCTTTTTAGGCAATGGACATAACGAAATGATTAGGACATAGTCCCATCCTCCGGGAGGTTTCTAAAGCCCAGAAGGAAATGAATGGTTCTGTAGAATTTGCCTTATAAATATGTTACTCTCAAGTTATATCCAGCATTGCAGCGATCATGAAATATTCTTTGTAGAAAAATCATGGTCTCATACAGACTTCTACTTTTAGCATGGCAAAACATGATCATGCCCAATTTCTCAGATAAAGTGAATTTCTTTGCCCTCTTTCTGTAATAGTTGTTATTCAGAATATGGTCTGAAGGCCAAGGACATGACATCATCTGGGGACTCAATGGTGCAGAATCCCAGGCCCGACACCAGGCCTAGTGAAACAGGATTTGCATTTCATTGAGCTACTCAGTATTTTATCTCTTCTTATGGCTGAGTAATATTCCATTGTATATATGTACCACAGCTTCTTTAGCCAGCCATCTATTGTAGGACACTTCAGTTGCTTCCATGTCCTTGCCACTATGAATAATGCTGCTGTGAACATTGGTGTGCAAATATCTTTTGGGATATGGGTTTTCAAGTTTTTGAGGTAAATACTCAGTAGAGGGATTGCTGGATCATATGGTAGATCAATTCTTAGTTTTTTGAGGAAGCTCCATACTGTTTTCCATAGTGGCTGTACCAATTTGCAGTCCCACCAAGAAGAAATTTTTAAAACTTCCAATATGTTTCATATAGACACACTTATAAATTACAATAAAAATGAATTACTAGAAAAATGAAATAAAAACCATCAAGACATAAAACATAACCCCCCTATTTTTTAGTTATTGGAAACAACAGATATATTTTATAATCAAGTTGCTGCAAAAGACTCTAAACGCTTACTCCTAATAGCTATTCTTATCTCTGGGCCTCAGTCTATTGCCTGCAGACCCGACTCTGAGTAGCCTTTAATATGGAGATAGGGCTTTTTATCTCAAAGTTTGTTTTCTGCCATTTACTAAAAGGGTTTTACTTTCTGCCGGCTTGTCTCTCCCCGGCCTGATTCATTGATATTATGTCCCTAATCTTAAAACTACCCAACTAAGCCAACCCAGAAGCCCGTGACCTTGAGTCCCTGTTCCCCCTTCATCTGTGCATATACGTAGCTAAAATCCCATAGAAGATAATGCTGGTGCATGTAGCAAAAAAGCAGCTATTGACATGAAGCCAAAAAAAAGAGCATGAACTAATAAAAATAATTATCTGATTCACTTTCCAGAAGAGCTACATTTTAGTGATTTCCTAGAAAAATGAATTCTTTCTTTGCATTGACCTCTATCAAAAACGTGAAGGAAATGCCATAATAGGTGACTAGAACTCATTTTTGACTGATCGATTAGGATTATGGTGAATACAACGATCTTCTTAATGTTTTTGTGATTTTTCACTTTAAAGTTGTTTCTGGACAGGAACTACGTAAAGAGTTCCTTCCTGTGAGAGTCACACCGTCCTCCTCAGTAGCTAGGAATTATTCCAATGTGTAGTGACTTCCTGAGGCTACTTTTGCAGCTTCTGTTACTGCATTTTCTTATTTTTTTATTTTTTATTTTTTGGTGGGAGAAGGCGTGGTGTCATCACGGTAACTTGTAGAGTCGGTTTGCAACATCACACTTTCATTAGTAGGCACCTTAATGTGGAAATTCCTGAAAATTGAAACTTCTCATTGGTAGAACTAGTTTCCTATTTCTTAAATCTTGGCATTTTGGAATTTTGCATTTTGGGTGTGTTTAGAATGAGGTGGATATGCACGTATGTGCACATCCATACATGCGTGTGCGTGCATGAAATTACTATGGAGAAACACCATTCCCCTTAGATTCTCATGTTTGCATTTAGTTTTGTCCTTTCTGTGGGAAATTTTCAAAGGGTAAGAAGGGCCTCACAGAATGTTAACTTCTCTACCAGAAGCTCCACTAGGGCTGGAGGTCCGTGGGCCGTGAGCGGGGAAGAGCAGTGAGGGCAGTTTGAGGGGTTCAGTCCTATCACGATGCCCTCCGAGGAGGAAGCCACGTCATCAGCAGCTGCCAGAGGGAGCGGGGAGGCTGCGGGCAGGTGGCACAGGGAGGGCGGAGGTGGGTCCGAAGCTGTCTGGGAGGGAGCCCCCAGTGACTCAGAGAAGCAGGAGAGAAACCTGCTTGCCCTGTGCCCCGGGGGTGTCATTCCCACAGAGAGGAGCAAGGAGCCAGAGGTGGAATGGCTGGTGGCTAGGGCCTGGAAGGGAGGCTGGGGGATGACGATGAAGCCTGAAGACGCCCGAGGATGCCTGCGTGCCGGCAGGTTTTTCAATGCTCATTTGGCCAGAGGGATCCACTCTCCAGAGGCTGCTGGCCTGAGGCCTGGGGTCCAGGGCTGGTTGCTTCTAAGTGGGAGAAGAGGTGGGACAGGGAGCGGGGGCACAGCTGTCCCTGCTGTGCTCAGCGGGACGAGGCGGGGGGCAGGGAGCCAGAGCAGCAGAATCCCAGGCCCCTCTGTCAGGAGAAGGGCTCCCAGGTCCCCTAGAGTCACAGTCCAGGGCCTTGGTAAAAGCTGTCCCCAAACGTCAACCTCAATGGCCTCGGGAGAAGTGACCATCCCTGTGTCCCCCTCTTTCGTCCTGGGAACTGCCACAGGTCCAATGGGACAGCAGCCAAGGCCACACTGTGTGGGCCTGGCAGCTCTTAGCTGCTCTTCTCTTATGTTGGGGGCAGCTCCGTAACCGGAGCCGTGTCTGAGTGACACTGGAGCCGTGTCTGAGTGACAATGGCTTTGGAGCGTTGGCCCTCGTGGCTACCTTGTGGCCGTGGCATCACCTCAGGCCACTTTCCTCCAGTGGCCTTCAAGTCTCATCCCTGACCTGCCAGCCTCATCTCCAGCCACTCCAGACACAGGAGGCTGATGCTGTTCCTTGAATTTCCTGGGTTAAGTATTCTAGAACCTCTGCACCTCTCATCATGGCTTCCCCTCTGTCTGCAGTGTCCTTCCTTGTCTGAGAAACAAGAGGGAAGTGCTTGTGAGATTTGAAATAGCATCTCGGAGCTCATGGTCATTTTTAAATAGTTCAGACATGTAGATAACAATGTTGCATGTCCATCACCAGTTTACTAGATCTTAACATTATGTCCTATTCGCTTCAGATCCTGGTTTATTTTAAAGAATTAAAGTGATACAGACCTAGCTGAGGCTCCTGCGTGCTTTTTCCAACCACCGTTTTCTTCCTTAGAGGTGGTGACTTCTCCAGAAGCTTGTGCTGGCTGTTCCCACACATGCACGGTGTTCATATCCTAGCTACACATTTATGTTACAAATGTAAACATGTATATTGCTTTGGACCATTAAAAAATTGTATATAAATGTCAGATGTTTTCGCTCCATATTTTGTTTATGAGATTTAGTCAAGTTGATACATGCATAATGTTAGTTGCTGTATTGTATTCCATTGTGAAAATATATGGCTTACTGACTTCTCCAAAATCCCCGATTTAGGGTCCACCCACCCCTGCCTCCGCATTACGTCCAGTACTGCTGTGTGCATTCTTGTATGTGTTTTCTTTTGCACTTATGTGGATATGTGGAGGATTCTTTTGGGAGGTAGGGAGGCAAGGAGCGGGAGGGAGAGAGAGAGAGAGAGAGAGAGAGAGAGAGAGAGAGAGAGAGAGAGAGAGAGAGAGAGAGAAGTTGCTAAGTCATAGATTGTACACGGCTTCAGTTTTACTCATTATTGCCAAATTACTCCCCAAAGTGTTTGTTCTGATACTCCCATCCTGTTTCTCCCTTGATAAAACCTTTTTTTTAATCAAACTTTTTTTAAATCCCCTTTTGAAAAATTTTGCCCATCATATGGGTGAGAAGTGACATCATTATTGTTTTAATTAGCATTTTCTTGATTCCTAGAAGAGATTGGTCATCTTTGCATATGCTTATCAGCCATTTGGGGTCCTCATCTATAAACTGCCTGTTCGTACCATTTGCCCATTGTTCTATTAGATGTTTTTTGTACGTAACTTAAATCATCATCTTTTGTTGGTTATGTATGTGGCATGCTTCTTCTCCTAGTCTGTTGTCCGTCTTTTCACTGTGTTTAACGAGTCTTTTGTTGTACCGAAGTTTTAGACTCCAGTATAGTCAAATTTACTCATGTTCTTCTGTATCGTTCATGCTTTTTTGAATGCCTTATCTAAGACGTGCTTCCTTAAATCTTATCCTACATTTTCTTCTAAAAACCAATTTGTTGCTTTACTCTAAGAAGGACAATCCAAGAAGCGTCAGAATCTCTTCTTGAGAAATACGGAGTGGCGTTGCGAATATAGTCACGATATCTAGTCTGCTGCAGAATCCACAGACTCCCTGATAGGCCATCATGTTGTTTTAAGGTTCCGTGACTATGGAAGTGGCTCCACAGCTTCAGTCACAGCGGCGAACGACTTTTGCTGCAGGCCGCTGGCCTAGTCTAGACACGGCGGGGGACGGGACACTTTTGGAGGGTCAGGGGCATGGCGAGAGACCGCCTCCCCTCTGACCTCTAGCAGAGCTTCTACCTGGTCTGACTCCTCTTCTCACACTGCTGCCTTGGCTGTCTTAAGTGTTCGTTAGAGCCAGACTCCACGCTGCGTAAAAGTGTGTGCGAGAGGGGCGTGCACGTGCACGCATGCACACACACACACACACACACACACACACACACACATACACACACACACACAGTGATTGTGCTCGGATGCTTCTCCTCCCTCTGTCGTTACCTCCGTGATGCCCCCGCTCTCTCAGTTCCTTCCACTTCTTGCTCCAGAGAGGGGCTCGGAAGGCGGGTCACCTCGTCCGCCCCCCAAGTCGGAGGTTGAAATCAGGATGGAATGTTTCGTTCTCGAGGGTTTTCTGTCCCCTCCCTCAGGGCTGAGTGCCATTGTTCCTCGTCACATCTGTTCGGTGTGGCACTCCGCACAGGGAGCGCATGAACCTTAGACTGATCGGAAGAAGGGACCAGTGGGTCGACGGAAGATGAAGAAAGGGATGGGGCCTGTGGAGGAGAGAGCTGGCTGGCGGCTGGGGTCCGAGCGGGGGTCGCCAGAGCTGTTCGTAGCTTCATCCGGGGTCTGCCCCAGCTACCTGGCCTTCGTTCCTCACTGTCCGTCTGTCTGCCCATCATGGTTTGTGTCCCTGAGAGACCACGTAGCTGTCTGCTGAGGATCAAAGCCCTTGACCGTGTCGCTGCTGTCACCCTGCAGCTATGACCTAAGATGGGCAGTGTCAGGGCCCTGGGCCTTGTGTCGACCTCTCCTGATGGGGCATCGCTAGGCCAGAGTCCAGCTCCAGGCACACATGTCACTGGTCCTCAGCAGAAAGCAGGGCTTTGGGTAACTCTTAATTCGCACACCTCGGTCCAGACTGCAGATGGCAGATGCCACTTTTGAAAAGACTGCTCCCAGTGAAGTTCCACCTTTTAAACCTTAGTCCAGGCCACTCAGATGCCACCTGACTCAGGGTTCTGCTCTTCAGAGCCGTCCGTGCTTCTGGGGATGGGTGGCGCCATCGTTCTGGTCACCTTCGTCTGCTAGAGCATCAGCACAGGGCTGCTGTCGACCGCTGAGTGTGTGCACGGCCACGCTGGCTGTTCCAATGGCACAGCACCCCACGGTGCTGGTCGATCGCCGCCATCCTGGGTCCTGGTCCCCATGAGCACTCAAGCCACGCCTCTGGGATTCCTGGGACCGCCCCACAACCAGCAACTAAGGGGTTAACACCAGGTGCAGCTTGGGGGCCTCCAGGACCCTGCTGGGGCCTCTGGCTGGTGTATGTTCCAGCAGAGAGAGAGACCGGCAGACAGAACTGCTCCCCCCACCCCCCAGTGCCCCAAACGTGGTCACTGAGGACTCCATTTTGATTGATAGATGTCCATGCCACAAAAGTTCTTAAATATTGTGACTATCAAAACATCATGAAACAAAAAAATTGGGGGCCCTTTGCTGTGATTAGTGGGCAAAAGAATTTCATTATACGCAGAGCTCGTGCTGAGCGTTTTGGAGACATTATAATAATAGATGGTGCATGAAAAACTTGCTTGTCAGGGCAGAACGCACACACACGCACACACACACACAGCCGAGAAGGGCAACGTGTCACCGTGTTGACACTGATGTAGCACACGGTGCCGAGGGTCGGAGAGCAGAAATACCGACAGACGCTGCGAGTGTGTGATGTTCTTTCTGTGTTTCTGACGGTGCTGCCACCAGGGCCGCGTAGGGTTTTGGTAAACATTTAAAAATGTAATCGATTGGGAGAATATTAAATCAGCGAAGTTTTAAGGCTGATGGGAGAGAGAAGGGAGGGGGATGTGGTGACAGGAGGGCACGCAGGATGCAGCTGTTGGCCAGCATGATGGTGAGCTGGCTGGGAGGCGGGTCATGTGTGGGCTCGAGGGGTCGAGACGGGGCTGGCAGGTCCCTGAAGGCTGGACATCGGGTTTTGGATTTTATATGAAAATCAAAAAGAAGGCCACAGTGAAGAAACATCAGCCACAGAGTTACAGGGCAGGCTCCTTGTCCCAGGACAGATAAAATGTACCTTTTTGGAAGCGGGCAGAGAGGGTCCCCCTGCCCTTGACCATGTGTTTTATGCCCATATTCTGCAGAGAGCATTACCGTTTTTTCTTTCACTCTGGGTACATTTCTGAACATCTCTGCACAGAGATGTCACAGCAGATGTCACAGCTCGCCAGAGCCCACGTCCCAGTGTTCAGTCTCACGGTGGGCTGGGGCGTCCCCAACACCACTCCCAGGTTCAGTGATTCCCTAGTGGGCTCGCGGGACTCAGCTCATAGTCATACAGTAAAGCTTCGTTACAGCAAAAGAACACAAAGCAAAACGAGTAAAGGTTTGGAAGGCGCATGGGGCGTAGTCCAGGGGAACCCGGTGTGAGCTTTCAGATCCCTCTCCTGGTAGAACCGCAGTGGGTGATGCGCTGAATTCCTCCAGCACCGAATTGTGACAACAAGTGTGAAATGTTGTCTACCAGAGACGCCTGTCAGAGACTCTGTGCCCGAAGGTTTTCCTGGGGGCGGGTGACGGAGGCACCCTCCATGTAGAACATACCGGGGTCCAGACTCCCAGGTGGAAGGCAGATGGTGGGCACACACCACAGCGTCTGTAGGAACAGGTTCTGCGCAGGGGGCCACTGTCATTGGTTCCGGGGGTGGGACACTCTCCTGCAATCCCAGATGCCAGCCACGGGCCCGGCCCCTGAGCAGGCCTTTCCGAGGGGCGATCACGGGTCTGCCTCATTAACACTCCTCTACATAGTCATTTCAAACGTCTCCTCCTCATCTGTTGTTATGTTGTCTTTTGTCCTAGAGGAAGAATGGCTATGTTTTCTTCAATGCTTTATAATTTTAATGTTGTGGGAAAAAAAATCCTCGCCTACCGCACTCATAAAGGTAGTTCCTTATTTTTTTCTAATAGATCTGTGTATATTAATGAGACATGTGACAAACGAACTGAACTCTTATTAAGTATAATACTCTGTGGAGTCTTGAATTTTCTGGGAAGGTTATGACAATATCTGTAATTATGACCATGTTTTTCTTTTTCGATTCTACATGTCGGTTTTTCTTGTCATATTCCTTTAGCAAGGTCCTTAGTGCCATGTTGAATGAGAGCAGTGACCGTGGGCAGTCTTTGTCAGGTCTAAAGGTTTTTAGAAAATGTGTCTGTCATTTGACCACTAAATATGATGTTTGCTGTGTGATGTGGGTAGATTTTCCTTTATTAAAGTTGGAAGTTTTTGTCCCCATTTGTTAACATTTTAAAAATTTTATGAAAAACATTGAATCTTACAAAGCATTTTTTTTAAAAACATTTATTGAAGTGATCATAACTTTTGTCCTTAATATGTTAATGGGAGAGCTACATTAAGATATTTTCTGACTATGGCCATGTCATCCTGAACAAGCCCAATGCCATCTGATCTCAGAAGCTAAGCAGGGTCGGGTCTGGTTAGTACTTGGGTGGGAGACCACCTAGGAAGCCCAGGTGCTGTAGGCGTAAAAAATAAAAAATAAGGGACTGTAAGTTGACAAGTCCTTGTAATCTGTGAGGTCAACCAAGGGCAGCCTCACCTAAAAAAAAGATATTTTTTAATATTAAGCTCTTCTTATGTTATTTGCATTAAGTATGCTTTGGTTATTATTATTGTTGTTGTTGTTGTTATTATTATTATTATTATTAAATACACTGTTGGGTTTGACTTAGTAAAATTTTGTTTAGAAGTTGCACATCTCTGTTTACAAGTGAATGTAGCCCGTACTTTTCTGTTCTTGTGCCATCTTCATCTGACTTGGTTGCAAAGTGACAGCAGCGTTGTCAAGTGACTTGGGGATGTTGCCTCTTTTTCTATTCTCTGAAAGAGTTTTCTTAAGACTGGATTGGTAAAAATTTGATAGAACTTGCCTACAAAACTATTTTGACACAGAGATTGTTGTTTTGTTAAATTTTAACCGCTAATTTAATTTTTAAAAAGATCATAGGACAGTTCAGTTTTCTATTCATTCTTAAATCATACACAGATTTAAAATTTTTTTGATTATAGTACATACAGAATTTTAAGTCCTACTTTGTTCCTTTATGATTATGGGCGTTTCCTACATCATTACATATTTATGGAGAAGACTTTTAAAGCATTTACTTCAACAACGGTTTTATTTGTGATTGACTTTGCTTGTAGATGTTCCTAAGCTCGCGTGCATCACATACATAAGGCAGCATAACTGGCAGTGTGGGCACACAGCTCCACACAGTAATTCCTGCTGGGCTCTGCACCCAGCGCTAAGCAGGTCTGGTAACTTTCCAGAGCAAAATGTTGGAATTTCCTCGGGCTCCACAGGGTGAGGGTAAAGGCGATTTTTATGAAAATTAACAAAGGGTCGGGTGTGGAAGGGGGGAGGCTTTCCTTTTTGCTAAAGGAAAAATAACACATTCTTTTCGAGTGATGACTCATTTTCGAAACACATCCTGCCTATACTGATGAGCTCAGATTTATAGGCCTGAGCAGTTTCTGTTGAAAGACATCTGTAGATGGTTCCAAAAGTGCGTGGAAAGGTGGCAGGTTCTTAGTGCTGGGGGAAGAGGAACCTGGGGAGGAAATATTTTTCCCTTTTGTTGATCTCAGTTCATGTGGCATAGCATTTGATTTTTCTTAGAGCTGGGGCCAGCACTCTTTGCCTCAAATGCATTCTAAGTGGTGCTTCACACTGGGGGCTGTGCAGCCCACACCTCAGCGGGTTTACGCCCAACCCGGCTCAGGTTTGCAGCTGTTGGACCCTTCGTGTGCTTGGCTTATGACATAGCGATTACATTTCTCAACGAAAACAAAACACTTTCCAGTTCGAAAGGTCTAAAACCTCTCCCTCCGTCCCTCCCCTGCCCCACCCACCAAAATCAGTTAAGCGTCGGGCATCACTGCAGACAGTGTTCTTTGAGGAGCTGCTTCTGTAAATTCATGTTGAGTTTCCTGGTCGGAGCTGGGTGAAGCCCATTTAGATTGGAATCAGAAAACATGGTCAGGCTTGTAAGTCCTCTGAAAGAGCCCTGGCAGATCCTCACACACTGTTTCTCAAAAGCACTTTATACACCCATGGCATGTGTGTGTTTCCTGCTTGGTGTGATTACACAGTCTTTTACAGCCCGCAGCCCACACGGGAACGGTGGCTCCATGCTGTGCGAGGGACGCGGGAGATGGTGCTGCCAACCAAGCTCGCTTACAAAAAGCAGTTTGTTTCTTTTGAGACATTCCTGTTCTGATGGGTTTAAATTTTTTAAATTTTAAAGCAGCTGCCTTAAAGAACTCTATATGTAAAGATTATATATGTAAAAAGTTCATGGAGCAAAGCATTTTTTAAAAAATCTGGGGACATGGACAAATTTATTTTCTTTTTTTTAGCAAGGTGGCACTTCTGATGTTTTCTTCTCACTTTTCTTTCTTTTTTTTTTTTGTGCTCAGAGAGGAGCAATTTCTACGTTGTTAGACATGGTGCTTCTTTGGTTTTGCATAACCCATTTCTTCATGGTCCTCAAAGTTAGAGAATGGTTGAAATATTCCCTTGAGAAGTAGAAATAGGGGAGCATAAAGAGATCAAACGAGCCATTTAAAGTCATTGTAAATAGGTTTCTCTTTTTCTTTCTTTCTTTCTTTTTTAATCTCAGCTTCCCCCACACTGCCCACCCCCCCCATTGCACAACCCCTGCCCCCACTCCTGCACTGGAAAGTCCAGGGGACTTGGGTGTGCCCCTTCCCAGTTGTGTGACCTTGAGCAAGCCGTTTGACCTAAATCTCAGTATTCTCATCTATAAAATCTAAGATCCCTTCTCTTGTGACGGCCAATGAATTTATGACAAATTAGGGCCACCCGTTTACTACCACTGTAGGCCAAGAATACTACCAACACTTGAGGATTTGAAGTAAAATCCCGGTTGGACCTGGTGTACCCTGCGTCCGTGAGCGCACCGCCCAACATCCGTTAACTGCAAACGTGAAACTGACGGGCAGAGTCTCATGCCGCTGCGAGGCAGGTGTCAGTGTTGAACTCGAAGGAGACCTCTGCCTTCGTCCAGCTGAGGAGGCAGCCGGGCTCAGCCCCTACAGGGTGCGGGGCTGAGCTGGGGGGTCGTGGCTTCTCACTGGCTTCTTTGCTTTTCCCACTTTCTGAGTCTTGGTGAGGTTGACTGACTTTGCGTAGGTCACAGGTGGAGTCACAGGTTGTAGCCCTGACATCTGCTGAGTACGGGGGTGAGCGCCTGAAATATGGTTGTGGCTCACCCCTCAACCATGGGGAAGAGACTGAGGAGCTTTCTTTTCTTTGTCCCCAAGTTCTTGTCCATATCGTGTTGCTTCTTAGGGGACCTCTGTTTGAATGGCCTTGCTCCACGGCAGCTTGGCGGGCTGGACACATTCCCGGGGCTGTGTCCCTAATGGCACGGGACAGGACTATTATCAAGGTCGCCCGTCAGAGGGTTCTCTGGAGGCGAGTTGGGACCTGAGGTCTTGGGGACCTTGATGTGGCTGCTGTTCGAGACTCTGCTGAGTTTTCATGTCCTTGTTTTTATTTTCACTTCCTCCTCCTCCTCCTCCTCATCCCAGTGTTTGCAGGAGTCCCTGCGTGGGAAGCTGTAAGGCGGGGCCCCGCTCCCAGGCAGACCGGCATCCCCCCCCCCCCCCCCGGGAGAGACAAAACCAACACAAAGGATAGACAACTGCCCTGGGCCTCCCGGGCCAAGTGAGCTGTGAACTTTGGGTGCCGAAGTGCACTGGAGAGGGGTCCCCGGGAGCTGACTGGAGCTCGCTCCTGCCCCGTGCAGCTTACATGCACCCCTTGCTCAACACCGTGTTCAGACAGGGGTGTTGCTGTTGGAGCCGATCCAAGCTCCCTCCTCGCTAACCTGCAGATGTGAGCAGGTAAACACACGGGAACCGTGAAACCCAGAGTGACTGACTGAAATGAAAGTTTGTCTCACTGTGATTAGCCACTGGCCCCTTTCCAAATTCCACCTGCTCTGTGCGGAGCTGCGGGCGTTTCGTTCCAAGTGTCTTGTCCCAGCGTCTGACCCCGGGCGTGGGGAACAATGGGCTGGTGTTTGCCAAGGATAACAATGGCAGAGCGGCTGCGGGAGCGCGGCGTTGGGGGTAGCACGGAATCAGAATGAGCGGGGCCCGAGGGGTGGGCGGGCAGGAGTGGGTGGGCGAGGAGCAGCAGGCAGAGGCTGCAGGAGGACTGCTGACTCACCCCAAGTCTGGGAGGTTACTCAACCCGTCTCTGCTCCTGCCTCCCCCTGTGGGAACCGCTGTGGCGCTGGCATGTTGATGGGCCCCTGGCATGAAAGGCAAAATAAAGCAGCTTTGAAATCACAGGTGGCCCTCATTTTAGGCCGCAGCTATGTGTCAATCATATTACTGCAACCACCTTCCAGTTGCCCAAGCTATGCGGCCCCCAGGGGCTGGGCACGGTTCGGTGACAGAAGCAGGAGATATATAGATATAAAGATCAGGAGATATATAGATCCTAAGCTCCGCCACTAGCCCTGTGAGCTGGGGATGTCACACAGCTGTCCCGGGCCTTGCCCTTCTTGTCACTGGAAGAAGAGGTGCTGGATGGGATGGCTGCTGTCAGGACTCTCCCAGCTCAGTGCTTCTGCTCTACGTGTCTTGTTGGTGCGTAGCCCTAATCGGCGCTTGCCCAGGTGACGGGACTTGAGATGTAGGAAAGATAGCACCTGCCCTCAAATGTCTTCTGTCCCTGGACCCTCCAGGAGGCCACTGCCTCTCTTCCTGTTGGACAAGGACGGGGACCCTGTCACTAGACTGCTCAGGTGTTACTACTGGGCAGGGGGCCGAGGGTCGGCTTCGATGCACATAAACACCCTCATCGGGTTAGCTGTCTGGGTTCTAGAGAATAAGGCCAAGGAAGTGAGCGCACTGAGACTGAAGACTGGGTAGAAAGCCCCCGGCCCTTCATTGAACTTGGCCATTAAATGCACACATCCCCTCCTGGGAACCTGGTAATAAACCTCTCCTAGAGTGAAGAGACATTTCACAGTGTCGATGATAACTGAGAAATGATCTACTTGAAAAGGATGAGTTTTCTCCGTTGAGTTTTCTTGAAGTCCAGCACAGCTGGGTATAGCATGGTGGGATGGGATGCTGTTTGTTTGCCGTCAGACGCCTTTTTGGTGGGGTGGGATGGGGATAGGGAAGCGCATGATGGACCATGTGAGAAGATGAAATAAAAGAGAACCGACTGTGTGGACTTGCAAGATTGGCCGCGGCTGTTGGGCTGCTCGCCTGCCCGGTGGGGATCAGTAGAAGCTCGGCCTGCGGATTCGGGACAGCGTGCTAGCTGACCCCTAATATGCCACATCCTTGGTGCTTTCTGTCCCTGAAGAACATAATGGAATTCAGGCTACTGCAGTGAGGGGGTGTGGAGTGTGGCCAGGGGCCACGGCAAGTGCTTGATATGTCAGCTTTTACGCCAACTTACTGGGGGTTCGGGGCCAGTCACTCAGCTCCTCTGGGTTTCAGGTACCTATAAGAAAGGAAAGGAGAATGTTGGACTCTCACTAGGAAGCTGGAAAGAAAAACCAGTAAGAACGTTTTGATACTTTATAAACATCACGTTTTTAGTGTCGGATTTTCAGTAAGACTTGTAGGGTTAATAATTTTTGAAGCTTGTGTACTGATTCGCTGTCACACGGCCTGTGGAATTTCCTTTTGTGAATGGCAAGGAAGAGGGACGTTCTTTACATCTGTTACCTCCTGCCAAGTGGAAGTGTCAGGCTGGCATCTGCAGCTTAATCCCCGCGGTGTCCCCATGTTCAGGGTGGGGTAGCCCTCCACCTAAACAAACACAGACCCAAGCCCCTGACTGCGGAGGCATATAATTCAGTTGATGGACTTCAGATGTAACATTTTTGTTATTAGATTATGAGCTCAACAGCTAACTTTCCTACATTCTCCATGGCACCTGGCCCAGGGCTCTGAAGGCAGCTACTTACTGACATCTGATTGACTGGTGTGGGCTGAGCTGTTAACCCTTGAATTTCCGTCTGTTTCTGTACTTGCAGCCACCAATCACCTCTGGATCTCGCATGAAAATCATCTTTCTTCACAGCAGCTTGTCTTATGCTCCTTTGTCGCTGATAAGTGTGGTCGACAGTTTTCAAATATCCTGTCCGAACTGGGGAATGAAATACTCCAGGCGGGGCCTGGTGTTACCTGCTTCCCATGCCGACAGATGGGTTGGTCGTGAACTTACCTTTGGGAGCCTTGTTTTCCTCCTATGTGATATAGACACCGAAATGCACGGGAATCCAGATTGTCAAGAGCACAGGAGACAGCCAGCCACCCATCAGAGTAACTGACTGAAGGGCAGACCAGGTGCTGCTAAGCTTGATGACTTGTTGTAATTTTGCTCTGTGGACGGTTTTACTGCCTCGGAGGGAGCTCCTTCTTTACTTCCTTTCTGACTCTTCGGAGATGCAGGGAGAGTCTCTTAAACATCTGCCTGTGCTTTATTTTCTAATTGGTTTTCCAGGTACAGTCTCTAGTCTCGTGAGGGGGTAATTTCCTAACGGGACCTCTCCGGAGTCTCACCTGGAAGTACCGTGGAGTTTTTAGAAGGATGGAAGACAGATGTGCATTTCACAGACGCATGCTACACCGACAGCTGCGACATTTCAAGCAGGGTTTAGGGTTTAGTCAGGAAGAGAACCTCGGCGTGTGGATGTGAAGGCACTCAGCACCGTACCTGCCACAAATAAACACTCTAAGCATCTTTGTTCCTGTTGTTATTATTATCATCCTTTACTTTTGGTCCGTGTTCCTGACAGGCCATAGACAGGAGCTATGATGAAGGGACTTCAGGGGTTGCCGCAGGCTTACCAGCCTCTGCTTGTGCAGCCCACGTGGGCAAGAGAGCTGCTGATGGGCAGGTGGGTCCCTAATTAAGTGGCGGGTGGCTTGCCTGCGCCCTCTGTAACGTGCTCCTTTCTCTGACCTCTCCCTTCCCCTGCGTTACACACGGGGTCACCTCTCCAGTTGCTTGCTCTGGTCTGGAAAAGACCAGAAGTCACGTCCCAGTCATGCATGCTCTATCAGGCCCTAGGTTCGGGTTCCAGGCGATGGGCATTTTAGTGCTCTATCCCTAGTGCTAGAGTGTTGGATGAGCCGACATGCACGCCTGTGAGCAGTTCTCAGGGTAGAAATCAAGGACTTTCCAAAGGCATATGCAGATGCATCCCACAGACAGGGACCGGGTACTCCCCATGCTGGCCCGACGTGGGCACTGGGGACAGGAAGTGGAGAGGCAGGCTGATGTTGATTTCATTTGCATCCTGCCCTCAGGAGCTCCGGTTAATTGGTCCAGGAGCTGACAGACTGCGAGGCTTCCCGGAGCCCTTGGGAGACGCGTGATTTGTGAGACCCATTTCCTAAAAATACGTAATCATTGTGGTGGAGGATTTTCTTCCTAGAACCGAGCATCAGTCACTGAACCCATCTGAGTGATCCCGAATAATTCATTTGGAAGAAAGAGATGCACAATTAGTTAACAGATGTCATAATGCTAAGTCGCCGGTCTGGCCGACTGGGACGGGTTGACGTGTTCTTTTGTCATCTTGTGGCCACAGTCTGCTGTGTCTGCTGAGCTTTCTTCTGCTCAGCCTCCTCCCTCAGGAGCAAAATCCCTGCCCACACCCCCCCAATATTTAGATGATTAAACTCGCAGATGGTGGCTTCTAAGTTATTATGCCACTGATGAAAGAATTGTTAAGGCAGATTTATTTCACAAACACAAACACATGCAAAACGGAGATTTTGGCCCAAACTTCGCTAGGCACAATAGTGCATTGTTTCTCTCTTCGAGATATATTTCACGATGTCCTTGTGTTACAAAACAGCAATGCCTGACACTCAGAGTATGATGTCCCTCTTCAAAGGACTCTAAACTCTTGACCTCAGTTTTAAAAAGTAACTTGGTCTTTCCAGATTTTTTTTTCTTTTTTTTTCCTTCTGTTGTCACCAACATACTTAGATGTGACAATGTATGTAAAGCACTGCACTGCATGCAGTGGGTGTTCACTGGTTCGTGTGACTACCTTTATCAGTAATCTAACCGGATGTGTTAATGGTTAAACATGCCTGGTGCTTGCCCCATATTACTGCATCTTCTCCATAGAGAACTGGGGTTCATTGTGATTCCTTACCTGTGTCCTGTTAACGTTTTATACAAAGAAAATAGACATCACTGGTCTTAGCCTCATGCCAGGTAGTTTCAAATTATTGTTCTTAAAAAAAAATCCTATCAATATTCACTGACCTGATGTTGTGTATTGAACCCCCCTCCAGTTTACAAATAGATTATTAATTTAATAAGAGTTTATCAAGGTTTCTTGAAATTAAAGCAAGACATACAAAATTAAGCTCTATTTATTTACTTTGCCAATAGTTTGATCATGAAAAGGTACCCAGGAATAAATCTAACGAATGATGCCCAAAACCTCTATGGAGAAAATTACAAAATTCTTTTCAAAAGACATTAAGAATTCTAAGTAGGTGGAGAGCTCACTCTGTGTTCGTGAGAAGAAGAGGTGACATTGTAAAATGTCAGGTTGCCACAAGGTGACCTAAAGATTCGGGGCAGTTCCTACCAGAGTGACCACAGACTTTTTGGGGAGGAGGATGCGATAGGTCGATCCTCACATTTCTGTGCAAGAGTCGAGAGAGAAAGGGAGGCTCATTATAAAGCGATAAGTAGTTAAGAGAGTAGATCAGCCCAGAAACAGACCTGTGCAGAGGGAAGCTCGGTTTCTGACAGATGGCATTCCAGACAAGTGGGAGAAGGCAGGCTTAGTTGGTAAATAGTGAGGAGACAACTTGAAAATCGTATGGAGGGAAGCAATGGAGCCAGGCCCCAACTGTCACAATCTACAGAAAGTGAATTCCAAATGCATTCGAGTCTGAAACGTGGACAACAAACTCTAGGCAGTTTGGGAACGACTATAGGAAGGTACTTTTATGAACTTGGGGGTAGGGAATGATTTTATGAAAAAGACACAGAAATCATAAACCATGAACTTAGAGACGGATAAATCTGATGGACATCAGTTCATCAAAAGACATTACAGAGAAAATTTAAAAATGCACAAACTCAGAGATGTTATTTGCAATACATATAACTGAAAACTGATCAGTAGTCAGAATATATAAAGAAATACTACAAATAAATTTTTTAAAAAGACAGATCATTCAATAGAAAAGGGACAAAGGGCTTGAATGAGCATTTCAGAGCAAAGAAAAGAGGGATAGCTAATATATATATGAAAAGGTGCCTAACCGTCAGGGTTTAGGAACTCCAAATTAAAGCCAACATGCGATAGCATTTTATGTCAGCCAGCTTGGTAAAAATGTCAAGAGCCTGATGTTGCCCAGTGTGGGTTAGGGATGCGGGCCGGTGGGGACTCTCATACACCGCTGGTAGGGCTGCAACTCGCCACCACTGTTTTGGAAAGGAACTCGGTTTTATCCCTGTTGTCCGAGTAATGGACTCACAGTCCTACCCTCCCCCTCCCTGACGCAGACCCTGGGGGGAAGGCTTGGAGTGCCGGCATCAGAGATCAGGACTAGAGCCTCCGTCCTCTCCTCTCCTAGGTGTATGACTTCGAGAGTGTGGTTTTCTGAGTTCTCTATCTGTACAAGGAGAGTCACTACGATGCTGTGTAATGGTGGCACCTGATGGCACGGAGTACACCGCACTGAATTGGCACTATTTTTATTAACATCTGACCGAAGGGCACGTTCCTTGGGGACCTCGCCTTATCCTCCCGTTCCTGCCCACGGCGCATATGGTGGGTGAGCAGGAAAGGTGGGTTTGATTAGGGTCTCCGCTAACTGCTCAGATCGCGTGACATGCATTTCATTCTGCGTGAACCTCCTTGCCCCTGCCACCTCCACACCACACCACAGAATGTTCTTCACGAGTAGAATTCCCCGCCCCGCTCTCTCCGTCTGCCCTGGCGGAGTCGGCCGGAGTGTCGACCTCAGCCAGCGGTGTGCACGCCCAGGACACGGGAGGTCGTTATGCTGCGGGGAGGCGTCGTTTCGTTATTCCTGGGTGCCTCTAACGCTTCTCGAGGGTGACAAAACCGATGTTGCAAAGAGCAGTGCAGAGCAGGGGGCCGAGGGATGGAATCGAGGGGCGCCCCGGTGGCCCCCTCTCAATGCTGCAGTCTCTTCTGCACTCTCATTTTTTTTTTCTAATTGGCGTGTGCAGAAAAGCTCAACAGTTGTAGTCACCTGCGTAAGTGGGCACGCGTGGTTTCCGTGCTCGGCCCTGTGTCAGAACCAGCTAAGAACCGACAGTCCTGGTGACATCAAAATAAAACAAAAATGATAAAGAGGCGGTGATTCCAAGTGAGTTTCAAATTCCAAGGGCTTGGCTAATTCTGAGGAGCTCTTCAACAGAGGCTTTCAGCTGAGAACAAATATGTTGACCACTAAAATGGTTTGGAGTGACAGATATTTAGAAGAGACGTTTTTAGGGACTTAAGGAATGAATTCAAGACACTGGGCCTGCCGCTGATTAGCTGCCTTCCTTATTTCCAAGCTTTTCATTGCCTGACAAAGGTTTAAAAGCTCATCTTCCTCATCATGAAAGAGTGACAATAAAGACCTTTAAAGAGTGACAATAAAAGGAGGAACTTTAGACCAGTGAGAGGGACGCAAGAGCATGGCTTTGAATGTCCTTTCTAGCTCACAAGTCGAACCCCGCCCACTTCCGGTTATCTGTGAAGCCATGTCTCCAGGTACACTGTTAGGGTAGCTGTTTAAGTCCAAAGGTACAACTCAGAAACCAGAGCCCCAGAGGGTTAGATCTGACATGTGATTGGGTCTGGGCATTCTGTCCAGCAGTCTCCTCCAGTCCTCCAGCCTCTCTTGACTTGACTCTTTAATTTCTCCTTCGTAAACACCATATCATAAATCCAGGTCTTTCTGAGCCAACAGTAGGATGTCCAAGCGTCCGTTTCACCTGTGACTCAGGGGTTTCCTGGGATACAGGAGTTTCAGTGCAAAAACTGGGCTGGTCCTGAGCAAACCAGGACCACTGGTCATGCTAACCAATTCCTGCTTTGGTGCAGGTGGACCACAGCTGTGTGTCCATGTGTGATGGGCTGAAGGGTGGGCCACCAAAAATGATATGCCCAGCCAGAGCCTCAGAATGTGACCTCATTTGGAATAAGGGTCTTTACAGAATTAATTAGGTAAGGACCTTGAGAAAAAATCATCCTCGATTCGGGTGGGCCCTAAATCCAGTCAGTGATGAGTGTCCTTTGAAAGAGACAGAGAAGGAGAGGACAGAGAGAGGGTTACGTGAAGGTAAAGGCAGAGATTAGAGCGGTGTGTCTAAGAGCCAAGGAGTGCCAAGGATTGCCAGAGCCAGCAGAAGTGAGGAGAGAGGCATGGACAGATCGCCCCTCATGGCCCTGAGGAGGAACCAACCCCCTGGACACCTTGTCTCAGACGTCCGGCCTCCAGAACCGTGGGAGAACGGATTTCTGCTGTGTGAGGGCGGCAAGTTTGTGGTAATTAATTTGTTGCGGCAGCCCTAATGCAACGTGGGAGGTGAGTTTGGGGCTGTTACCGCAGTATCTGGGAGAAGAATGTTGGACATATTTTTGCTGTCGGCAGCCCATCCTACCTCTCTGCTCTAAGGGAGCCAGCCTCCCTGGGTGGCTGCCACTCACATGGCTGCGTTGGCACGGGCCTCTGTTCTGCAAGGCCCACCTGCATCCCTCAGTGCCCCGGGGTTCCCTGGAGGTGCCCGGGGACTGCGTCGTGGGGCGCGTGCCAGGAGGAGGCCAAGCCTGTGGGCTGCGGATCCCTGCCCTGCCCAGGCCGAAACAACTCCGTCTCACACACGCTATTCTTAGGGGATTTTATACAGAACACCCCGTCACCCGCCCCCCACCCCAAAAAAAAACCAATTGCCACTTAGAAAAAGAAAAGAGAAACAAAGCTCATGAAACCTCGACAGGTTGCATTCTCTCTCCTTTCTAGTCCGATGCCATTTCGTCTCCTTTTTAGGCAACACCCTTTATGGGTACAGCAGCTTCTGCAGTCACACTGTGCAGCTGTGATTTGGGGGCGGGGAGGAGTGCTTGGAGCAGGATCTCTGGGGAGATAGGAGTTTGAAGAACCTCCAGTGCTTCAGCTAAAACCCCAAGGCGTGGCTGCCTCATCCCCGCCCGTGAATCTCTCTCATACATTCTCGCCCCTCCTCGCGACCCGCCGACATTCCCAGCCTAGGCTGGCGTCTCGTGCTGCCCAATGGCCCGCGGTAAAGCGTGGAGGGAAGACGTGTAGGAAGCGGGTGGGTGAAATTACTAAATACTGAGGCTGGGGAAAGTGGGCAGGTGGGGAAATTATTTTAAAAGGGTTAGGGGAAAAGGGAGGCAGGGAAACAACAAAAGGGAAATCGGCACCTACATTAGAGCGCTATAATTTTCCCCGAGTATTGCCATAGAAATCACACTTCAGACTCCGCGCCATGCATAAATTTGAGGAGAACAATTTACCTGTATTGTTCGCTCCGAGTCATCAGCTTCCTCTTTCTCGGGCATCAGTCAGCAGGACTCATTTCCTGCATTATCGTCTGGTTCTGTTGCGTATTCATTTCTTTTCGCTGATTTGGGGGCCAAAATGTCCTCTTTTCAAGTCGTGGACATCATTAAGTGTACTTTTTATTTTACGTGGCTTATCATTTTCAGAGCTCCTTTATTTCATTACTTCGCATTCAGGATTTCAAGCCTAAATCAATGGCCTTGACATAAAGGCAGGTCCCTGCTTCTCTGTTTGGCATTAGCAATTACTTTTCTGAATCAGAAATTTCTTTTTCTCTCTAGAAGTCCAGGGTAGAAAATAGCATGTTTAATAAGTCCTAGTTTGTTAGAGGGAATGATGAAGATAAAAATAGGTGGTGGGAATTCCCGTCCTCTTCCAGCCTCCTGTCCACTCCTAGCCTTAGCCTTTTAGGCTCTTTTCAGTGTCTTTCTTGCATTTTCCTTCTCTCTTCCAAAGAAGAGAAGCTCGTACCTGGGACCAGGGCGCTGGGCTGTGACCAGCCCCAGCTCTGCCACGTACTCGCCGCGAAGCTCTTAGAAAGTTCTCTCATCTTTCTGTCTTCTCTCCTGAAGAACGGAGACTCACTGAATCTCTGGGGAGTGTTTTGATCGATGAAGTCCCCAGTAGCCATCATGAGAAGCACCCCTTGCCGGGATGATGGATGGGTCTGAAATTGGTCGCACAGTAATCCCGCAGCCCAGGCTGTCCTCCGACTCCTCCCGTTTGCAACCCAGCTTCTTCTCAGCGTGTCAGATGGCCGGCTCCACACGAGGCCTCTGCCAGGCTCCTGGAAGAGCTAGGAGGATGCCACCACTGGTCTCATTACTGGGACAGTGCTCGCAAATGAGACACCTCAGGTAGTCTCTGAGCGGTAGGTGGCTAAAAAGAACGCTTGATGACTGCATCCAAGAGATGGGTCTCCTTTCCTGCTTTTCTTTGGTCTCAGCTACTCATGATCGCCGGAGGATTCTAGATTACACGTTGAGCCTGAGGTTTAGAAGTGAGCGCCCGATGCTTTTGTTTATCTGTATGAAACGGTGGCAGCATGGACCTTCAGCAAACGCTGGCTGCTCTCCCTTCTCCCCAGGCAATCAGTTCTCAGCATCCCGGATGCTTTCCCGTTAGAGCGTTGCTCCCCAAATCGTTGATGGCAAGTCCTTAGACCACCTGAAAAGAGCAAGGCCACCTGAAGGCCCACTGAGAAACGTGCTGGTTGTGATGAGTCAATTACTGCTTGTGTAAGTGCCCAGGTAGCCTGGGACCTAAGCAGCCTGCCCCCGCCCCTTATCTTTATTGTAAAATATGTGTCCAAAAGGTATATATAGTGGAAATATAAAATTTAAAGAACAGCTTAAAAAGAACACACATGTACCTTCCACCATGGTTAAAAAATAGACTATTATGTAGTACTTTTGAAGCCCCATATATGATGCTCCTTCCCCTTTCTATCCCCTCTCTTCAGGGGTCACCCTCTAGGGTGAATTTGGTGCCAATCAACCCCTTGATATAAATATGTTTTTACCATATATTAGGTACTTAAATAATATATAGTTTAGTTTTGTCTCCTTATGAACTTTATGTAAATTAAATCATACAGTATGCATTTTTTTGCAACTTGCTCATTTTGTAGACATTTTAAAAAAGGTTTACTTGTGTTGATTTAGTTACATAAATTATTATTTTTTTAAAAATTGGGATTGATGATCCTTACAGTTTTATCTCTGGGTGATCTTTGGGTTTAAAGGACCTTCTTCCAGAAAGCGTTTGGATTTTATTTTTCTAGGTGCTTGATATATGGCAGGGAAGAGGTCTAGGGCTTCTCACAACTAAAATTTTTTTTTTTTGAACAAAAAAAAAGAAGGCGGTGTAAATTCTGGCCCCAACCCTAGACTCAGGTGAGGCTTTCTTCATTTCATCTGTTCCCCCTGGAGCCAAGTCTGAGCGAGGCGTGCACGTCACAGTTTCCTTCTGTGGGGGCAGGTTCTCATTCTAGTTCACCCACTGAGGGCGTCAACCTTTGGAGAATTCCGTTTTCTGTGGTGTTCTCTCTTCTATATCTCTACACTCCTAAACATTTTAGGTGCAAGGCCAGGTGTATGGCAACAAAATAGCAACATAGACATTCGTTGTCCATCGTCACAGGAGCGTCTCATGACAAGCGGCCACAAAAAGCAAATGCCTGAAAATAATCACCATTTACGCCTGTTCTTGTGTCTGGGAGTGAGCTAAAGCCTGGCCTCTCTGATCTGGGGCCCTGCGGTGGGCTCGGTTCAGACCTGCCACGTGTCTGTCATCCCCCTGGGATCAGTGGAGCATCTTCTTCTCATGGCAGTGGCAGAGGTGCAAGAGCCCTGAGCAGAAGCGTGCCATGCCTCTTACGTTCTAGGCCCGGCACACGTCACGTCTGCTCACGTCACGCCATCCAGAGCAACCCACTGGGCTCCCGGTGGAAGGACCCGCCGAGTCACATGGGAGATACAGGTATAGAATCTGGAAACAGAATTCAGTTCAACAGCCTTGCTCTCTCTGTGTTTGTCAGTGTGTGGCTCTGTGCTCACTGAGTTTCATTCTCAGAAGTTTAAGTCTCTTAAGGGTTGGATTCAGTACTCGGGTATGTTCATTTTTACCCTTGAGGTCCCCCAGGTGGGAAATTCCAGATGAAATATTTCCTAAAATTAAAAAATAAAAGAAGGGAATCAGAAGAAAGCTAACTCAAAGGACCCCTGCTTTCTCCTGAGAACAGGAATTCATGTGGCAGCCTTATCCCTGACAAGTTGCTCATCGCAGGTGAGGGATGACACCGGGTCTGTGCAGTACCTGCAGATTACCTGAGGCTTCTTAGGCAGGGATGGGGAGGACAAGGTAAAAAATAACTCAGCTTCTCTTGTTTTGGATATTTCTTCTTCAGCCACTGGTGAACATTATCTTAATTCTGCAGAAAATTACTATGATACAAATTAGTTCCATTTTCAAGGTATCTAGATATCTGGCATACTTACAGAAAAGATAAATTAGGTTGTGGCCATTCCTAAATTAAACATTCATTTCTTTATAAGAGGCGTTGGTGCAAAGTAAATTTAAGTAGCACGCTTTTTTCCAAAACATGTAAAATTTCAATGAAAAATTTCAATTTTCTTACAACTTTTCAAAAGCTTTTTTTTTTTTAAATCACATGTAATAGGAAAATCTTTGCAGATCTAGAACTATTTTTTTCTCTCTGTGGTGATCACTTTATATTTTTAACTGTCATTTAATTTTTATTTGAAAAAATGTTTAAGGATTCAAATATGGTTAATTTTCCTACACTAGTTCATTTTCATTACTTCAAGTCATTACATTGTCACATTAGCAGGATTTAAATAAGTCTTAAAAATTGGCCTATGTTTGCATGTTACTTTATCTCTAGTTTTCTGCACTCTCTATAACTGTTTTTTTCTTTCTTTTAAATTATTGAAATGAGGCTCTATTTGCAAGGCTGAGCAGGAGATTACTGTGACCTGCTCTTTGGTGGCCCAGTACTTTTAGTGCATTAGAAAAATCACATTATTACGAGCCTCTGATCTGAGGACCTTTGACCGTGTCACCTTTGCGCTGATACATGCCCACGGAAGAGGAAAGAAGTCCTAACCTTGATGAAACTAAGCAATTTCAACGAAAAGTAGCTTCCCCTTTCCATCTCCCCGTCTTTACTTTTCCCACCAGTTTCTGGGTTTTGAAACTGAGTATCCCAATCTTCTTTTGAGTATCCCAATCATACTATTGGAGGTTTTACAAACAAATAAAAGGAATGATAAGAGGAGGAAACAGCTAGAAATCCTCCCAACAAAGTCAATTCTTGTGTCCCAAATTATTCTTTAGTCCTGGGAAGAATTTTTGTATTTTCTAGGAATCCATCTGTCTTATGACTTATCTCCCACCTGAAGCCATAATGCGCCATTCTGAACATCATAATTATTTTCACAGCAACTAAGTGTGATTTCACACACAGCAGACTATGACTTCTATGGAGAGTGAGTGGTTTAAAATTATTACCCCCTGAGGACAGGGCCCCGTTTCACACTAATCTCCTTAGCAACCAGCGTAAGGCAGGAAAATGGGTAGCATAAAGGGATTGAGGATAATACAGCATTCAATTTAATAATCTGTTCTAAATGTCTTCAGAACATAATCTCAACCAGAAATTATAGCTGACATCAAGGAGCGTGGAGCAGATTTCCCTGAAAAACATAGCATCCGAGTGGAAGAAGGACGTAGGAATGTGAACCATGAAGAATGAGCACTGGGTCCATCGGAGATGAAGTCCCGTCGTACACCTGGCAGGTGGGACTCCCAGGGAGAGCGGTCAGAAGATGGATGACAGCCTTTGAAGAGATTAAGTCTAAAGGAGCCGCTGTCAATGTGTGCCTAGTTTCCTTGTGTTTTGAGGAGGAAGAACTGAGCAACGCATAGAACTGGATCTGTGAATTAACCCTGATAACCTCTCTATAATTAACAGCAACAAGAATAACCCAAAGATCTCGATTTCTCCCCCAAACACCTGTAACTTCCATGGCAATGGCCAGTCTCTTTTCAGTTTCCTACTGCTATTTCAAGGGAGGTCGTTTTTATTAACAAGAGGAGAGTCAATCCAGAAAGTTTAATGATATTTTTTTCATACCTGCTGTGTGTAAGACACAAGCAGCTCATGGAACGGACACCGTTGTGTTCGATGACATCGGAGATTTGTACTGTGTCTTTTAATACATGACTTACGTATACAAGAAAGCTAGTAGAACTGGTGATGAAAAGTTGGTCGGAAATAAAATGCTTCCTTCTGGATCACCAGTAATTTTCGCATCCTCGCCACAACTGACTGAGCAAGTGAGGCAACCGTCCTTCATGAGGTGAAGTGAGATTGCGTTCTGGTTTAATCACGGATCTGATTACAGGGTGGGATTCGAAAGCCTCTTCTGGCCTTTGAATAGAGGCCTAATATTGAAGAAATGACTTATAAGTTGTATGAATACAGACCCGGTAGAACCCAGTGTTATTACCCACTTCGATTATTATTTTTGTGATTTTTCTACTCAGCGAGTGTGTAGACAACTAATAAACATTTATTAGTAGCTGCTTTATACCTGAGAGCAGAAAATTAGAAGGAACCAGATGTACCCACTTTAATTAATTGGTGTGATCAGGAGTGGTATACCACATCAAGAGTGAAAATTGCTAACTTATGCTGTAGCTTTGTGGCTTACATGAGTTTTTGTAGTCTTGAAATCTTTCATACCCTCTCAAATAACTACATAGTTGGAGCTTCTGTGTTTTCCTTTCTCATCGGTCTGAAATTTTTTCCTTTTTGTTTTTGGAGGGTGGGAGAGTGTTCAGTTAAAACTCTTTATGGAATGAGAGGTTCCAAATTGCCATTTATCCTGCAGGTGAGTTGGGAGTTTATTTCCTGAGTTTTCTCCATTAATTCAAAAGACCGACAAAGAGGGATAACATCGGGAGATGTAACTGAGACAATCTGATACATGTAATCCTACTTTTGATGACAATCCAGATTGGAACTGCAAGTAGCAGCCCTCTACCTAGAAAATCTTTTCCACTTTTTCTGGCTAAATTTACTCATCCTTTAGGTCTTTGCTTAGACATCATTTTTTCTGGGAAGGCTCTCTACACTGCCCCCACTTCACTCTCAACCCAACCTCCAAAATTGTTAGGCTCCCTTCCTCCTGTCTTGGTACTTGATACGCTCTGTTTTAGAATTGCCTCTTTATTGTCTGTATTTTCTATTACTTGGGATATGAGATTGTGTCTTGTCACCACCATATCTCCAGCTTCTAATACGGAGCCTGAAATTCAGTAGGGATACAATAAAACCTGTATCGAATGAATGAATGAATGAATGAATGAATGGAAGTAGTGTCTATCTCACTGACCTGGTGGGTTTTTTTATTATAATTTGTTTCTGCATCTTCAGTAGGCACTTGGTGTATCAATTATCTATTGCTGTGCAACAAACCACTCCAAAACTTAGTGACTTAAACTAAGTCATTAATTGGGCCATGTGTAGGTTGGCTCAGCTGGGCAGTTCTGGTGTCAGCTGGGCTCCCTCCTGTGTCCGTAGTCAGCTTCCAGGTCGTTTGGGGGCTGGAGATCTCTTATCTTCCAAAAGGCCAGCCCTGGCTGGTTCAAGAGGCAGCTGAGCAGGGCTGCAGGAGAGAGTAGAAGTGCCCACACCTTTGAGGCCTGAGCTTTGCTCGGGTGCAGCACCCCATCTGCGGTGTTTCATGGCTAAAGCGATCACGAGGCCAGTCTAGGTTTAAAGGGACGGGAAGTAGACCTCATCTTTTAAGGGGAAGAAACACAAAGTCACATTGCCGAGGGACAAGGATGCTGGGAAGAGAAAAATTGAGAACATTTTTGTAAACGATCCACCATACTTGGCAGAGCGCAAGTGCAAAAAAAAAAAAAAAAAAAAGTTTGAATTGATTAAGTCTGAGAAGTAGTAGATTTAGCCAAAATCTGGGAAAATCTTTCAAGTAAGATAAAGTTTTTCCTTGGGTTCCGTCCCACAGTCTTTGCCATTCCTTCTTCCACTTCCTGATGGCTCTATTTTGTTGTCGCCCAAGTACTCAGGCCTATGTGTGGCCTTGTCCCGGCCCAGGTCCTGGTCAATCGATGAGTGTGTATCAGGCACCTGCCATAGTATTGAGCACCTAGTTTAAGCCAGACATTACGCCGGGAATAGAGCAGTGAGCAAGGAAAACACAGTTCTGGTCCCGTAGTGGGAAAGATATTTGTCTGAGTAGAAATTACAGGTGTGATCAGTTACAAGGACACGTAGGATCGAGGGGACCAGGTGACAGCTGACCCGTTGGGGAGATGATGTCTAAGCTGAGAGTGGAAATGGCTGGCCCAGGGCTGTTTATGAGGCAGAGAAGGCTACGTGGGCTGCTCTCCGGGGAGGGAGAGAGTGTGAGGCACGGGGAGGAGGGCCTGACAGGGTTAGAGTGCAGCTCAGCTCTCCCGGGACTGCAGAAGCTGCGGGAGGCCGTTTCCCGGAGGAATGAAAGGGAGAGACAGGACCCCATGCACCTTTAGAAACCTTCCTGGGCTGTGTGCGGAATAGAACAGAGGTGTGCAAGACAAGATCCGAAATCCGTCCCGTTCCGCACCGTCAGACCTCCTCCCCAGCAAGGCGTGAGGAGGACAGCAACCCGACGAAACTCAATTCACACCAGCTACTGATGACCTCGTTAGTAACAGCTGTTCCAATCAATCTTTGAGTGCACTTCAGTGTCGAACCCAGTGTTGGACAGTGGCTTCTCAGCCTTGGTGCACACGGTGGTACTTGGAAGCTGAGGGGACAGGCAGGGGAAGGAGCAGTGCACAGAACCACCCCATCAGGTCTGCCTTGGTGCCCTGCAGGGTGTGGCCGGTGGCGTGGCTGATTCCTGTGGGCACTTTGCCTGGTGCCTGCTCCCCTTGGGGCCACTTCTCTCTCACCCCCGAGGGTTGTCTGATTATATTACCCTTTCGCCGGGCAGTCATTTTTAACAGTTCGCAACGTGTCCATGTTTTTTACTACCTTCGGGCGCCTGGTGTCCAGGGTGGATCAGAGGTCTTCCTTCTGGCCCTGCCTCCTGCGAGCATCTTTCAGGCCTGCTTCCCAGGCCCTGGGTGTTCTGGGAGTGACTGACTGGCAGATCTTTGTCGATGGAGTCAACCAAATGTGTGACCCCCTCCCCAGGTCCCCCTGCTTCTCTGTGGGTCCCAGAAGCAGTGCGGTAATGGCCCAGCTTCTCCCTAATGAAGCATTCCCAGCCTCTCTGCCGCCAATGGTTTGTCTTCCATGTGGCCTGACTCCCAAATTTAAATGTTCAGAGTTCTCTTTAAAGCTCTGGTCCTTCTTATCAATCATGTTCAATATTGGGTTACTTGCAGAATAGAGTCATTATCTTTAATGTTTAATAACTGTGCCACAAAGATAATATAATAAAATCTGAGAAATGCAATTTAGAGAGGCTTTCGACTCGAGCCTTATGTGTGTGTTTTTAATCTTTCATAATCCTATCCCTGGGGCTAAGAAAAACCTTGTTTTCTCTCTGTCTCCTGCTTGTGTTGTCCCTTTTATTTTGTTCCTGTTTTTGCTCAGCAGTGTCCTGATTGATGCATGTCTGCGGTGCCTCAGTGTGGGGAGCTGGAAGCAGAGGTGACACTGGGGACTGAGGACGCCCTGAACTGGGTCTGTGCTGCAGATTTGGGGGGACAGTGGCCAACTTGGGGCATCTCACGGTTGGATTCTATGCTCTTGATGTGAATATTCAGGTCTTCTGGGTGGTTTTCCTGACTCCCTCAAACCCGGGTGGTCTCAGGGGCTTCCAGGTAGCATTTAGCCTTACAGTGGAGTGGACGGCTCTTAGCGATGATGAGATACTTGGGGTAAAAGCTTGGCAGTAAAGAAGGAAGACTTCTTTTTATTTTTCTGTTGAGGAACATGCACAGAATTGAACTAGCCCTGTGGACCCGTCTTCTTGGAAGAAGCCTCACTTTGCATTTGCAAGGTAAAACTCTGATTTCCCATGGCCAGGCAGCATCCCCTGGAGACACAAGGCCGTTAGACTGTGCTGAGTTCTTCCTTTCAGGAATATGGACCATAATGGTGGCCCTGTTTTGTATCCTGCGGGGCTGTGGACAGGAAGTCTATGGCAAGGTTCATAAAACACTTAGAGCTATTTCAGAGAAAGGAGCCATAGAAATGCAAGGCGGTTGAGCTGTGTCAGAAACCTCCCACAGAGCCTCCTGGCTCCGTTTCACTCCAGGTCATAAAGGGAAAGGGTCTGTAACGAGTTCCCCCCTCCCCTAACCCCCCCCCACTCCGTTCTCACGGAAAGAAGCAGAGGATCAGAGACCAACTACACGTGGGGATCCCTTCAACATGGGAATGGTCCACATAATCCCCATCTTACATCCTCGAAGGAGTAGGATAACGCTTCTCCCCCAATTTTATAATTTTACTTTTCCTTTTTGTGAATTGCTTTATAGTGAGCTGACTTGTCGTCTTAAGGAGTTGAAATTTCAAGACTGCCCTTGAACAGCATAAAACCGACTCAGAGACTTAGCAGGCATTTGTTTTTTCATCTGAATCTTTGAATTCTTCTTCCAGGTCTCCTTATGCTGGGAACAGGGAAGGGAGATTTGCTAGGGGCACAGGTGAGAAAAAGGTTCAGACCAGTTCATCCTGGTCTCATCTGACTCATGGGGAGAGGTCGCAGAGAGTAAGAGCTCAAAGCAGTATGTCACATCAATCGAGACATCAGTAAAGAAGCATAGACATGTTGAAAGCCTTTATTTGGAATGCAGAAAAGTCATTCCTTTGCAAACAGTTACAACTCCACTTCTTCTAGAGAAATGCTTATACACGCCGTTGGTTGAACATTTTCACTGAATTAGACACTTCAGTTCAACAAATGGCCAAGTCAGTCAGCTTCTTGATTGATTTTTTACAAAACTGGACCAATCAACTTTTTGAATCAACTTGGTCATTTGTGGGGTATAGCACAGGCCTACAGTGACGAGGGTAAATTGATCAGTGATAAATTGCTATAGTCAAACTTGGGAAGATACAGAGAACTCTGGTCATAGAGTCATTGCAACATCTTCTGAAACAGTAAAATGAAATCCTAATCCCCACCCCTCGACATCTCATCTGATTTCACACTAAGTGATATTTTCAATCCACGTTGAAGAGCACATGAGAAGACCTTGACACGTTTGGGTTCATGGTGGGCCATAAAGGAGTCAATGAAGGGGAACTTTCCAGAAGTAATCCGGACATTAGAGATGGTGATTCTATTTAGAGTTTTCTTAAGTCCTTTTTGGACATATAACTTTTCAGGGACTTGAACTAATTGAAAGGAAGATATCCATTAAGTATATTAAAAAAATTCTTCCATCTAGTTTTGAGTATACTGGATCTGTCTGAGAGACTTTTTTAGACTTTATTCTGAGAATGGCTTGGCTTTGACTTTATGACTTTGACTTAATGGAGTGTGTCAGGAGGCCTGGATGAAGGCAAAGCAGTTTTGAGAATTTCGGTTTGTCTAGGACAGTTCTGGTTCATACCTGAACTTGGAGGGACTTCTCTGCCTTTCTAGTATTCACCTTTGTCCTGCCTGCATCCAGCCTACTGTTGGTTACAAGGTTGGTTGGTTGCCTCCAATAAATCTGAGCTTGGGTGTTTGCCAGCGTTAGGCATTGGAGTTTGTTCATCAAGGTGGGCTCCATTTGCTGCTAGGACCTCTGGCTTTGGGGAACGAAGCTTTAGGGTCCTAAAAGTTTTGATGTGTTGTTATTCTTTTTTTCTTATGGGCTTGGAAGTGTAAGGTCAGAGAACAAGGAGGGCAGGTATTGCACATGGCATTGCCTGCTTAGGGAAGAGCGACTAGAACCCTTGGTACTGAGTGAAGTCTCTCCTCTCAGGCTGTGTGCTGAAGACCTCTATTAGTAGTTGACATCTCTTATTAAAAAGGTCTGAGTCTCCATGGTTACAAGGCAGCACCATGTCATACCAGAGGCAAGAACAGTCAGAGGTGTGGGTAGGAATCCAAGTGGGGATGATGAGGGTGCAGACATAGGTGTGGCCTGGAGGTGGGTGGGATCCATGCAGCTACCAGGGTTAGTCCTGGGGACCTGACTGAGGGACTGTCACCATCACCTTTAGCCTCAGGATCCTCCGCTAGCAGCACATGCCGACAGGATGCCCAGAATGTTAGGTAAAGAACAACTGACTTAGCAAAGTCGACCTTACTTTTCCCTCTCCAGCTATGGGGTTTCACTTCCTCATCTTTATTAGCTTTAGGTCACTTGCCCAGAATTCCCTTCCCTCCCCTCCCCTCTTTCTCTCTTCTCACGGAAAGAACCAGAGGATCAGAGTCCAGCTATACGTGGGAATCCCTTCAACACATGTCCATCGCTTTCCCAAAGGGCCCAGTCAAAACTCAGCTCTTCCAACATCTTTTCACGGCCTCACCTTAGTACTATGTAATTTTGTTCTTATTCCACATGTAACTCGTAGGTGCTCTTTAGTGATTTCATTTATAGTTTGGATTCTTAGCACACTTTAGAGTGTTCATGTGCTGGAGCCAGTGGAGAGCTGACCTGCACCGACAAAATTGCGTGAACTACACTATATTAATTTTCAGTTTGGAGGTTTTGAGTCTCAGAATAACTCTGTGAGAACAATCATTATTATTTCCATTTTGTAGATGATGAAACTGAAGTTCAGAGAGGTCTGATGACTTAATCGAGGTTCCACAGCCAGGTGAAGGGTGGAGTGGGGGTTGAATCCTTAAACTCTGACTCTGCGTTCAATATTCTTTCCATGACCACACACTGCCTCCTAGCTAGATTTTCAAGTAAATTCTGTCTTCAGAGAATTAGACTCATGATAAAAAGGATGGAAGTTTTCGGTAGCAGGAAATATCTTTTTGAACAGCATTTTTTTTTTTAAGAAAATGACTTAAGCAAAGGAGAAGCCTCAGCCTTCAAAAAGGTGGTCTCAAGGTTGACTTATTTTTCTGTGAAGCATTTATCGGCGCTTATCCTGTTCCAGGCACCATGCTGGTTGATGGGAATGAGAACAGTGTCAGATGAGCACTTGGTTCCCCCGCTTCCCACAGCCTGGTGGTATGTGGCGGTTGGTACACGACAGTGATAGATTCCCTATGTGTTTTTAAGTCTGGAGGACTGATGCCTGATATCCCAAGTGATAGGCAAATGTGAACTTTGTTCACTACAAGTGAGCTCTACTATGCAAAAACTAGTTTCCAGAGAGCTTTGATGGGAGCATGGATAAACCAATGTGTACAATGAAATACTATTCAGTGATTTAAAAAAAAAAAGAATGAAATTCTGAGACATGCTACAGCATGTAGCATGAACCTTGAAGACATGCTAGGTGAGACACAAGATAGACATAAGCCAGACATTCAAGGACAGATATTATATTTCGCTTATATGCTGGGCAGATTCATAGAGATAGAAAGTAGAATAGAGCTTGCCAGGGGCTGGGAGGAGGGGGAAGGGGGAGTTGTTTAGTGAGTGCAGAGTTTCACTTTGGGATGATGACAATATTCTGCATATAGATGGTGGTGAGGACTGCAGAAACAATTATGAATATACATAAATGCCATCGACTTGTACACCTAAAAACGGTTAAATTGGTAAATTTCATGTCATGTCTATTTTATTGCATGCATAATTATTTTCCAGAATATCATCAGCTATATACATGTAAACACATTTAAGGCCAGAGGAAGATGGATGTTAATGGTCATAGCGGTCTTGAGTAAAACAGAAGAGACCCCACCTGCCACCGGCTGGTTTTCAGGACGCAGGAAGCTCCCGTGCGTGTCCCTGGGGTGCAAGGCGGGCCTGGCCATGGCGGAGGGAGCCGGCCAGGATCTGGGTACAGGATCTGGGCGCAGTCGATTGGGTAATGAGAAGAGCCGATCTCAGAGAAACGAGAACATGTGTACTGGAAGGCGGCCTTTGCTTCATGCCGCGCACGATCCAGGAGGCCAGATGGCGTCCTATGTGGTTTTCACAACTGTGACTTTGGATTGATTACCAAACCTGTTTGTGTTTCTAACCCAGCTCCCTGCCTCCACCCCCCCAACCCCGCCTCCCTGCCTCTCAGCTTAACCCACCTTCCTAGAGCTGGTTTGAACAGTCTCATTGTTTTTTTTTCTTTTCCTTATTATTATTATTTATTATTATTGTTGTCTCAGTGCCAGCTTCCATCCTCAGACCTATTTGTCTGCCCAGAGTTTAGCATAGAAAATAAAATCCCTTTTCCAACAGGTCTGATCCAACGAATGGCTTTCACGTGGAATTTTTTTTTTCAATTCTGGATTTTTTTGGGTTAAGTTTGGACCACCTGCTTGATGGGTTGTAAGAAGACAAATTCTGATCCCATGCTGACGTTTCCTTATCCAGCTGACTTTCCATCATCAGATGGTGTTTTCTTAGGAGATTAAATTTATTTTACATGTGATGTAAGAAAACATAATGAAATAATAAAAGTAATAACAAGCAATATTTGAAAACATTTTAGAATTTTTAAAACATTTGCACATAAATAATCTTTTTTGACCCTTACAGTGGTCCCAAGACGGCATTGAGCAGGTATCCCCACTTCAGTTGGGGAAACTGAGGCACAGAGCAGTCAAGTGGTGTGGCAAAGGTTGCCCAGCTAGCACTGGTTAGACTGGGTCTGGGGATTCTGTCTCCTGGGGCCACACCCAGAATTCTTTCCGTCATTCCACTATACCCCCTGGAAAACCCAATTTCTTGTAAATAATCTCAGCATTGTCCACTATTTTGAGCTATTTACCATTGTTGTCCTTTATTAAATAAGTCATCGCGGCCATTTGAACTTGGCAAAATCCTCTTTCATACTCTTTGGCCTTTAGTCAATCTTGCGACAAGGGTCTACACTTGATCCCTCTTCATAGACTGACAAAGTGAGTCAGTGATGACGCAGTGTGTGAGGACAGACCCAGTGATGGAGGGCTGGGCTTGGGACAGAGGACATGCTTTGGCTTCTTAAGCTGGGTTCCCGCTGTCCCATCGGGGAAACTGGAGGGTGTCAGATGTTGCAGAAGCCACTTCTGTGAAGCCTTCCAGAGACTTCTAGTAGCTTTGGTGAAAATATAACGTCCTGAAGCCCCGCAAAGATTCTGGTTTGTCTTCTTTATTTTTCTACTTCTGTATCTTCTTTATCTTTCTGTTTCTGGTACTTTGCCCAGTGCTCGACGTCATCACAGAAACTCAGTGACTATTTGCTTAGTGGAGACTCTGAAGATACCAGTTTCTTCTTGTGGGGAATTACAATATATGGATTTGGTCAATGAAAATTTATTTTATTATGATTTCAGACATAGCCCATTCATTATTTCCTCTCTCCCTACTTTTAAAAAAGGGTTCTCATGTCTTTAGTTCAAGTTCCTCTGAAAACACAGCCATCAACCTTCCATGGCAGAAGCACATGTGAATTAGAGTCTCATTCCGATGACAGTGGCTCTAATGCGGCCCCTCAACTGTGGCTTCCCTGGGCCACTCCCTTCTCCCCGCTTCCTGCATGTGCAGGAGGCCAGGCTGGGGCTCCCTGGCCCAGCTCCTCGGGGTTATCGCAGTGATATATCTTGGAACTGAGCTTGAGCAGGGATCATCCTGTTTCCTGTTGGAATTGATTTTCTGTCCAACTTTCATTTCCTATTGTACATTCCTTTGGGGTCAGAGCAGCTTTGTCTGACAAAAGCCGGGCTTTCTCTTTTGGAGATAGTCCTGGATTCTCTTCAGCTGTGTGTTTATACAAATGGACAGCCAAGCAGTGCAGTAAAGTGTCTGCCTGGCCAAATTCTGGCTGTGCTGCCTGCTTATCCTCCAGGGGTTGGACTCTGGGTTCTAGTACTTGGGCTGGAGTCCCAGGTCATCCTGTCGCTTGCCCTGTATTTTAACTTGTAGGCACTTGTTCATATGTCATTTGGGCTTTATTCTCCAAAGGCTGTATCAGAGAGCTCTCCAGAAGAGAGGTAGTGTTATATTGCTGTTATCATTTCAAATGTTTACTGCTTACATGAATCTGGTTCAAAGCTTGACAGCCTGTTGGTGAACCACAAAGCTGAGTCGCATCTCAAAGAAATCCCTAATCAAGCCAGCTGCCTTCCAGTGCCTGATTATTTACCAATAAACATTAAGATTACAGCCTCCAGATTATTCAACAGTTGTCGGGATGTGTGAAAGCGAAATCCTTAGCACCTTGAGGTGCTAAGTACAATCAACCCAGTTGTCACTTCAGTTTCTAGGTCCTCAGTCTCCAGTTTTGTTTTTGTTGCTTCGCTTCTTTCCCACGGTCTCTGAAAGTGTTTTAGGATGCTTTAATCAAGTGGAATAGCAGCGCCAATAAAATACCATTTTATTGAGTTCACCAAAGGTGATGAGTTTTGTTTGATCTGTTATTGCGACTTATCTCGGTACATCTTCAAGCCATCATTCTCCATCCTATTTCTTGGGTTTATGCTTAGTACACTATATCCATCAATCCATTTGCTACTTCACAATCAAAGCCCTGTTTGTTGATGTGTAACCATAGCAAGGGGATTATATCTGTCAGCATGTTATTATCAGTAATAGTCAGAAAAATCTAATATAAATTTACTGTAAGGCTATAAAGGGTGCCAGCCTTTTGGGCCTAAATAATCTCTCATGGGAGAGAAAGCTGGTGATGGGGTAAACACATTGAAGGACTTGTTTTGGAATTATTTCTAAGCCATGATTGTTGACAGTACACAGACACATCCAAATGAATTGAGTCATATGAAAGCATCTAGTCTTATTCAACCACGCATCAGATGTTGTAGAATTTGCATATAGGATTGAAGGGAGGTGGTTCTGTAAATTGAGCAGCTTCACCCCTTTCATGTGTCATGAAACACCGAGGATTTTCCCAGTATGTCAGGGAGTTGTGGTTATTTCTTCCAGAACGTGAAGAAGTACCTGGTGGTAAATATGAGGGATGGCCATCTAGATGGTGATTAAGAAAAACAGAATAAACCAAGATATTTGAGTTCTGTTTTCAGTACTGCTTCTCACATGTTCAGTGATACTGAGCAGGTGTCTTTACCTCGCTGGACCTAAATTTTTCTGTCTGTAGAAAGAAATTGTCAGACTAAACGTTCTTGAAGATTCTTTTCAGTTCTGACATTGAACTCACTATATCAACTTGATTATTGACGCAATCTTAGCAGAATTAATTTGGATCTGTAAATTGTTTGCATTTGGGTAGTGACTGCTCGCTATACCCGAAGAATACCTAGTAGTGGTGGTTTCTTATATTAACTCAAGGTGCAGTGAAGGAAATGTCCAATTCCTAAATACCAAAAATAAAATCAACTTCTCTTTTTGAGCATGTGTTGATAAAATATACATAAAAGTACATAAACCTGCTGGACCCTTCTGCCCACTTCATGAAGTCCTGAGGTTTCCAATTTACTATATTGGCTCTTGTACCATGAGATGACACCCCGTTGCTGTGTGACAACATGTGAAGAGGGGAGGAAGCATCAGGCTGTGAAGGCACTCATACAGGTGCTGGCTTCACCACAGTGAATCTTTCTTACTCAAGTGAGGATCTCTGGGGAAGCCCACAGAGCAGCAGACCGCCCCCTCCGCTATAGGAAAAGAAAAAAGCATTTTGGTTCTAGGAATTTAAACCAATAACATACTCAGAGGGCAAGATTTGCTCTCTCTTTTGGAGAAAGGAAAAGCATGAATAACGCATAAGGCTGATGGGAATTCCGATGGAGTTAGGTCTCATTATTTCCGTGGCACCAGAGAACTGAGATGTGACATATTCTTTGGGGTTGGTGCCAAACTCGAGGCCCGTGGCTGTCGCAGCATCTCACTCTCTCTGATCAGTCCAGGTAATGAGACCAAAAAAAGTCTCAAGAGCTGATGGCAAAGTGATGGGGTGTCAGGAGGATATTTTACTCCGGAGGCTGTATCTGATTAATGATGTTAACGATATTAAAATGGTGTTGGTATCTTAGATTCTGCCCTCGAATCCTGAGAAATGTCTGTTCACTGGCTCCTGGGTAGAAGTCTTCTCTCTCTTCTTCTCCTCCCCCTCTTTGGTCTGGATAACTTTTTTCCCTCTTACTTTCTCTAGGAATCTGCCCCATCTGATTCTTCATCAGTTCATAGACAAACCCAAGTTGAAACAAAAATCAAAAGTCACCTGATCTCACAAGCCTCCCTTATTATGGTCCTAACCTCTCAGGTTTTTGAAAGAAAATCTATACTTGCCATATCCACTGCCTCACACCGATCTCACTTCTTAATCTTTTGCAGTTGGTCGTAAATTCCTTACATCATCCTGAAACCGCTCTGCAAAATGTGGCCTATGGCTTTCTGCTTACCAAACCGATCATCAGTTCCTCAGCTATTATTGTGACCCCTCATCATTTTTTATTTTTTATTTGTATAGCGTCTGATACGATTGACTATATTTCCGTTTTGGAGATTTTCTTTCTTTTTTTTTTCCCCCTCTCTTGGGCTTTGTCCTGTAGTGTTACGATGAGTCTTAAATCAAGTGATGTCAATGGACTCACTCAGTAACTGGGAATGGCTGTTGTTATTTGGGGACACTGTGCTTTCTAGTTTTCAGGCCGCCTGCCTCTTTTTTTCTGTTGGTTTTACTTATTCTCTGTGCTCCTTAAATAGAGAACCTCCCTGTGCTTCTGTCCTCAGCCCTCTTCTCTTTTAAAATGTGCCCAGAGTGGATTTTCTATTAAACCAATGAAGGTTAAGCTTCAGGGCCTTTCTGTTCCTAGGTGTGTAGGGCCCTGGCTGTGTTTCTGTCAGATCTTCGGAGGTGAACTTTTTAACTGCAGGTGGTTAAGAACAGCCCTCTTTTTGCCCTCCCTCACCCTCCCTCAGACCGCTGTCAGGTGGCATTGAAGTAGCTGTGGCCATTTTTGCCATTCTGTTGAGCAGACGTTGAGCTAGAGACCCATCTCGTTTCCATTTTGTGGGTTGTATTTATGTGGTTCTCAGCTACTTCTCTGTTTGGCTACATTACTGCTGGGGGTCCCTGTGTAAAAACGGCTGTGCTGGCCACTGTGCAGGCTTGCCCGGGCCCAGAGGTTGTACCATACATGAAGTTATTGTCCGGTATCAGGTACCGGAAGTGTGAGCAGTGTGGAGGAGAAAGGCACAGAGACAAAAGCCAGACTGTGGAAACTTTTCTAAACTATCAGCTTTAAAAAAATCATCACCAGGCTAGAAAAAGGACTGAATCATGTTTCTATTCTCTCTATAAAAACTGGTTATGAAATTGTTATCATGTGAAGAGAAAATCAAAACTATACTGACAAAAAGTGTAGGGAAACCAAGTGCATGAGAGAGAAAATTAAAAAACAAAACACATAAACCGGACTGTATGAAAATGAAAAGAACTTTGCTTCCCATAGCACCATTAAGAAAGTGAAAAACCAGCGCACAGAATGGGAAGAAAAGTATAAGCATTGGAATAGTCATTTCTCCAAGCAAGAAATATAAATGGCCAATAAATACATGAAAAGATGCTCAATGTCATTTCCCATCTGGGAAAGGCAACTCAGAACTGCAGTGAGATGATATTTATATCCACTAGGATGACTAGAATAAAAAAGAAAGACCATAAGAAGTGCTGGCGAGGATGTGGAGAAACTGAATTCTCATGCACTGCTGTGGGGATGTAAAATGATGCTGTGGAAAATGGCTGGGCAGACCCTCAAAGAGTTAAATGTAGAGTTAGTGTATGACCTCAAAATCCCACAGCTTGGTATGTACCCAAGAGAAATGAAGACATATGTCCGCACAAAAACTTGGACACAAAAGTCTATGGAAGCGTTATTCATAATAGCCAAAAAAGGGAAACGATCCAAATATTTGTCAACTTATTAAAAGAGGAAATGACCCATATATCCGTCAAGTGATGAATGATTAAGCAAAAACTGGTCTATTCTATAGAATGGACTATTATTTGGCAATAAAAAGGAATAATGTAGTCATATATGCTACAACCTGGATGAGTCTTGAAAACATTGCGTTAAGTAGATGGCGCCAGGAACAGAAAGCCACACATCGTGTGATACCTCGGTCATGAAATGGCCGGGACAGGAAAATAGGTGGAGAGAATGAGCAGATAGGGGTTTCCAGGGGCCGAGGCGGGGGTGACACCTCATGAGTATGGATTTCTCATGGCGGGGATGGAAGGTTCCAAAACTGGTGTTAGTTGCACAACCCTGTAAATACTATAAAAACAGAATGATGCACTCTCAATGGGTGAATTGTATAGTATGTGAATTATATCTCAATAAAGCTGTAAAGTGTAGAAGAAAAGTATCATATATGTGTATTTGTTCTCTAAAATTTATCCCTTGCCTTCTAATCTAAATAAAGTGTGAACTCCACAGCTTGGTTTTCAAGGCCTTTTATTTCTATGGACCATTTTTTCTCCCTCTATATGTTTGTAAACCTTGCACATTATTCAAATGCCATAATTCATCAAATGGGATGTGTCTTCTCCATCCAGACAGATATTCCCTCCGACCCTCTCTTGCAGCCCTTAGCAGGGTGTCTTGGGTTGTGTTTATTTCCGTATTTGTTGTATTATGTGCATCTTATTGAGAACACTTTAAGGCCGGGGAGTCTGCTTACTCGTGTTTTGCGTCCCTCAGAGCAACTGGCCTCTACTCTTACCTGGTTGGTATAGGATAAATTCTTATCACTTGATAAAATGAATGGGTTGTGAAATTATTAGAAGGGATCCTGTATATGACACTATCTTTACCTGCCTCTTTTGCAAAGGTCTTGCAAGAGTAATGCAAGATGAAACTCATAAAGGCATTTTTGCCTTCTCTTAAAACTCTAACTATGCAGGGTTTTATTATTATCCGTCACCCTGGTAACTATGCAAATTAGCATCAATTAACTTTTGGCGGCACTCTGAAGATTCCTTATCATCTACGTTAGTTTAGATGAGGTAATGCACTTTTTCTGGGTACAGTTGTCACTAAAGAGATTGGCAGCGTTTCATAGTTGTAAACAAAACTGTCTCATGTGAGGGACCATGACAAAGAGAGAATAGGATGCCAGAAGCCCTGTGAAAACACTTAAATCCATTTCAGCAAGAAGGAACTGTGATCTGGTAAATAAATTAGGGTTCTGTTCTATTCCCCTGCTAATGAGTGGGCCCCAGAGGGTCCCGGTCCTGAGCGATAAATCCCTGATAGCCATTCAAGTTCACTTGAAAGCTCCTTTTCTCTAGAGATCTTTGCTTAAAAACAGAATTCTTTAAGTAACTATATTTACCAAACGGAAACGATTTCAAATACACCGAAGTGCACAGAGAATGATGTAACAAATCCGCCACCCATGCTTAAAAATGCTAGCTTTTTACCATACCTGCTCTGAACTTTTTCTTTTTAATGAAAAACATTTTAAAGACAGTTAGTTGAATCTTTCTTCCCCTCCCAAGGAATCTTTTCCTTCCTCCTCTCCTATGTAACTATTATCTTCTTCCACAAATCGTTCAGTTAATCTTTCAGTCTGACTTTGATGTCGATTGTTAACTCTCGAGGCCAGTTTCTACTTGAAAACTATGAGTCTGACTTTTTCCATTATTCAGAGTCCGCCTTTGAGCCCATTAAATGGGAAGGTTCCCCTTTGTTGGTTTAAATCAGCCTCTGAGGAGGGGGAGGACATCACGTCTGGCCCTTTGGGTCGAGATCAAATGCCGGGGATGGCAGGACATGTTCAGAGTGACATTCATCACCATATTCCTGGAATTCTGGGAAGAGGCTGCAGAAGGCTTTGTGGTCTTGTCTTTGAAATATGAAAGTTTGGTGACACCTAGGAGATTTTGGACATGGCAGGTATGGTGCATGTTAACAGACTATTTAAAAGCAGATTCATCCAATTCAGTGGTAGTTTTGGGAAAATGACAGATACTGAAGAGAGGACAATGGCATAACCTATATGAGAATATTTGCGTGTTTACACTTATGTCTGATTTACAAATATACCTGCCTTATCCAAAATAAACTTAAAATGTCTTTTTAAAATACATGCAGTGGAACAAAAAAAAGAATGATAAGGTGAGGAAATGAAGATGAAGGCGGGATTAGGATTGGAATAATAATAAGTTCAAATCTAAGGAAAGATCAGGAGAGGCTATTAGGTGTAAAGCTCTCTTTATAAGGGGCCTACAGATTTGGCCATGAGCTTCTAGATGGTGAAGAAGGTAAAGGGATCAGTGATAAAGGAAACGGTTGCCCAAGGAAGAATAGCTGTTGCAAGCACAGATGCCCGAGAGCCGTTTTCCTGGTAATGTGATCCTCACCTTTGATGGTATGGAAAGGGGAACTAACCAGGACATTCTAGTGAAGTGTGTGATGCTCTGGAGTGGCATGGACCATGTTCAGGGAGCACAGTCAAGGGACAGAGTGGTTAATGTGCATCAAGAATGCCTAGTAAGAATTATTGGTGCTAATAATGCTACCAGTGGCATTGTGATGGTTAATTTTACATGTCAACCATGATGAACCACAGGTGCCCAGACATTTGATCAAACATTATTCTGTTCTGTGTCTATGAGATTTTTTTAAAAAAATAAGATTAGCATGGGAATCTATTGACTAAGTAAAGCAGATTGCCCTCCTCAGCATGGGTGGGCCTCATCCAATCAGTTGAAGGCCCGAATAGAACAAAAGGCTGAGTAAGAAGGAACTCCTCATGCTCAACTGCCTTTGATCTGGGAAATCACTTTTGTTTATTCAGACTAGAAATTAAATATCAGCCCTTCCTGGGTCTTGAGCCTGTGGGCTCTCAAACTAGAACTACACTGTCGGCTGTCTTGGGTCTCCAGCTTGCTGACTCACCCTGTTATCTTAGGACTTGTCAGCCTTTATACTCAACACATGAGTTAATTCCTTATAATAAATATCTTGGATAAGTGAGTATGAAATCTTATGTATGTGTGTGTATGTATATATATATATATGTATATGTATGTATGTATGTATGTGTGTATGTGTGTATATATATGTATATATGTATATATGTGTGTGTGTGTCTATAGAACCCTAATACACACATTTTATATGCGGAGAGATAGTGTGGGCCTTAGGTACTAGTTGTAAAATTTCTTTGGGTCCATAGGCTTTCTGATATCATTGAATAGCGGGAGGATTTTGTATTCTCCTACCTATTAGCCTCGCATATTCTTATAATAATAATATCAATAGCAACGTTTATGGCACACCTTTATGCACTTTACACCTGTTAGCTCCCTTAAACCTCCTAAAAAGAGTCTAAGGGAATGGAAGCACTTAGAGATTAGGGAACTTGTCCAAGGTCACACACCCAGGAAATGAACGTGGCGTTTTCAGGGCCCCGATCTGAAGAAAGCTGATCTTGTATTTACTCTCCGTGGTGGAAGCAGGACGGGGCTCCGATGTGGGCAACAATGCCGATGTGCCTCCCCTGCACGCTAAGGCTTCTCTCTGGGGAAGGAAGGGACTGACATGTGTGGCAGAGGCGGTTTGTTTACGTGGTGCGTGGGGGTGGCGGCGGCACCCGGGATGGTGGCAGGAGAGAGGCTCTCCTGGGAGCCGCCTGCGGGAGCTGCTGTGAGGAAGGGGAAGCCAGGCCCGGCTGGGGCCGCGGGGAGGCGCCCTGCGGAGCAGGTGCAAAGCGGTCGGGGGGGGGGGGGGGTCGCGGGAACCACTGACTGTCCCACAGCCGCTGGCGATTTAGGAAGCGCTTCCTGGTGTCGTGGGCAGGACGCAAGTGTGGAGAGGGGTTGGCATTGAAGGGGTTTTTCACTCTATCCTGTGCCTTCTTCACCACGCCTCCTTCCCTCACCAGCTGCCCACGCACCTCCGGGATTTCCATCGAGAGCTCGGTGTACACAGCAGCGCAAAGCGGGCGCAGGAGGCAAGAAGCCGGGCGCTGGGCGCCCTCAGAGCTCTGGCAAAGTGGATGTGGAGGGGGGCACTAGACTAGCGTCTCCTTGATTTTTCCTTTTTGATTTCCACTTCCCTCGATCCTAACTAACCTCTGCTCAGAGCATGTGAGCCCGGAGTGGCGTCACTGTGACAGGATGGCCCGCGCTGCGTCTGCAGGGTAGTTCTCGCAGCTGTCAATCAGAGCGGAGGTCTGTGCTTAATAAAACTGTGGCAGAAGCGTCGGCGGGTCCCTGTGATGTTGTCATCTCCTTTCAGACGTTTTCCTCTGCCCTTTGGGGAGTCAGCCTGGCCTGCTCTTTCTGGACACCACTGTCTAAGTCAGAATCGGCCAAACTGGATAGGGGTGAGGCTGTAGGTATGTTAGACGGTGGGCCTCCTGGGGTGGTGGGTCAGGGTGGGTGCTGGGGGGTGATGATTGTTCAAGCCAGAAAGAGGCCAGCCTCTGAATGCACAGCTAGGTCTGCCCCCAGAGTGGAGAAGGCTGTCTGGGGGACAAGGCCAGTGGAATCGGAGGACCCTAATGAACCACTTCCCCGCCTGTCACTTCTGTCACCTCCCTTCCCACCAGGTAAATATTGCTTAGACACCCAGCTTCTGATTAAAGCTACGTGATGGAGCTCATGCCAAGGATGCAACTGATGGCCCATGTCAGGTTGTTGGAGTTAAAAAATATATTTTAATTTGTTTAACTCTCTGGGGAAATTATATGAGCCGACATGCGATAATCAACTTTCAAAAAACCTGAAATTATTCGAGTCACAAAATGAGATTTTTAATCTGCATAAATACAGAAGTCCTTTGCTTCCCTCTGCCCCCGTTTTTTTTTTTTTTTTTTGAGAAGAAGGAAGATTAAAAATTCTAATTCATTCTCTTCTTCCCCAAGGACACTCTTGGTAGCAGTTATAAGGAGATGCTCCTTACTGGTAGTACCTCGATAACATTTTTATCACACATTTTCCCTTTTTATTTTAAACATAACACCAACTCTTAAGGTTGGGGGTGGGTGATGGCAAGTATTGCTCCTCCTTTTTATAGAAGAAAGGGGGCCTCTGAGCGGTTATAAGATTTGCCCAAGTTCACATGGCTGATGGATTTGCAGAGTTAGGATGAGAACCCAGTTCTTCTGGCAATTAGCTCATTGTTCTCCTCACCCTGCTAGATGGTCTCATAGTAGTGAAAGTAACATAGTATTTGTAAGGGGGTGGAGTTCAGGATAAGGTGCATTTCTATCGACCCCACCTGCATCAGGATAAGCTAGGTCGAGCTGTGGTAACACCAGTGGCTTAACATGGGTCCAGGGGACTCCCAGGGCAGCTGCCCTCCTGGTCCCGGAGCTGCTTTCATCTCATGACTCCCCCTATGTCAGCATGAGGTCCAGGGTGCACTGAGCTGGGGAAGGAGTACTGAAGAGTTGCATGTGCCTTTTAAATGATTCAACCCCCAAGTGACAAAGTTCAGTGTAAGTTGCATGGCCTTGCTCAGCTGGGAGACCATGCCTGGAAGGGGAGGAAAGCCAGCAATACGGGTGACCAGTAGCAATGACCGCCATGCCATCCACAGGCCAAAAGGTGCAGACTGTCACAGAGCTTGAGGAAAGCCTTCATACTTTGGAGGAATATCTCAGCATTCAACAGGTATTTAAAGGTAAAAACCACACGACCTTTCCTGTATGTCTGTGCGTCACGGTTCAAGGATGGAGAATCCCGTTTCACAGGTCCTATTTCCCTGATTAAACTTGCAATGATTTTCCCCTTGTGCTGGGCAAACAGAATACTGTAAATGGATGAAGGCACATCCTGAGCTGGCCTCTGACACCGTCCCCGTTCCCATTGTCCCCACTGCTCATGCTCCAGTCCGGGGCGATGGACCACCTTCCATCGTTCCCAGCCGGCTCCCTCTCTGACCTCCTGGCCCGCACGGGAGCTGCTCCCTCTGCATCGTGGTGTGTCCTCCCCACTCACCCCCTCCTGGCTGACTCTGATGGACTCTACTCACGTCTCAGCTCAAACCTCACTGCTGGGGGCAGGCCTTTCCTGCCTGGGCTTCACCCCTTTCCTTGCTTCTGGAGTCAGTGCACGTTTGTACGGGACCCCGGATTCATCGGTTGCCTTATACCCTGCCGTGCTCCCTTAAAAGTGGTAGAAATAGCTTACATTTTAATATTCAGTCATTTTCTATTTCTCTAGCAAGGTTCAAATTCATGCGATAATACGTAATTAATGGGAAGGTGTCAGGCACCTGTATTATTTGACTGTAAGTCCCATTAGAACTACTCCTTAATGGGGACAGACTCCATTTAGGGAGGTTGACAGTTCTCAGGATGGATGGGGGCGAAGGTTGCACAACAGTGTGAATGTTCTTAATTCACTGAACTGAGCACTTTAAAAGGGTTGGCATGGTAAGTTGTAGATTTTACCACAAAAAAAAAATTAGATTCTCATTATCATGTAGGCCATTAATTCTGCAAATTCAAACAGAGTACCAGTAGAAGTAAGTGCTTCAAACATGACTGTAAGCTATACAGTGTAGTGTCACCTCTCTAGGTCACAGTGTTTCATGTCACCAAGGCAGTGTGTGATTCACTACAAGGAACATTGCTAAAACTGGGTATGTGTTGTTTCCCTGGCTGCTGCTGATTTAGAAAAAAATGTTTCCCCAATGAGACTCACTTCGGCTCAACGGAAAAATTCTCCCACCTTTGCTCCCCCACAATGTAGACCCAGCTCAGTGATTTCCAATTCTTTTACCTATCATCAACCTCTTTTGTTATTTTTGACCTCCGATAGAATTTGCTTTTTTTAAAAAAAGTTTAAAACTGCTTCCTACCCCTGTGTTCACTAAGTGACAATTCATTCGTCTCCCCCACTGCACCCCTTAAAAACATCTAGACACGTGGAAGCACCCGGCAGGACTCCTATTGGTTCAGGTGGCCCGCTGCTCCACTTTGGTTTGAGAGAATTGCTGTATTCGTTAAAATGCTGAAATACAAACAAATGTGCTTTCCACGGGCTTTTGATTCACCAGGCCCGTGATCACCGTCAGAGAAACAAGTCGGTCTGCACTGGACTTGTCTGTGGCGTGTTTCCTTTAAGAACCCCGAGCTGGGTCGTCCACGTGGTGGAGGGGCTCGGGGCCTGGTGATGGATGCCCCAGCCAGAACTGGTGCTGGCTGCGTGACGCGGTGGTGATATACGATCTCAGCAGTTCAGGGGTGATTGGGATTTTCTGTCTCCCTGACTGGAATTCTGCTGCCACGTCGTTTTGTGCTTTCCTGTTCATTGAGAGGAAAATAAATCTAGAAACCTGCTTAAAAATAGACATGCTGTTTTAAATTCTATATTATTAAAGGAGTCTAAAGGCTAGGCCTTAATCGTCTTACCTGTAAAAGGAAGAAGGTCCCTTCTTGCTCTAGAAATTCTAAAATTCTAGCTAACACTGTCGCTAGTAAGGGGGCCTGATAGCTCTTACAGTTTTTCTCCTTCTGTCAAGCCTACGGGGCTCGTTGTCTGCAGGTTTTCAGGGGTTGTGACTGTCCCTCCTTGTTGATTGATCTGTTTATTCTACAGCCTGAGCTAGCAAGGAGGCAGTTTGTTTTGGGCTCCTCTGAGAACAGCAGCGTAATCACCTAAATACCACCTCGGGGAACTGAGTGACTCTCAGAGAAACTGAACGGGCTTTGATTTGGAATGAGGGAGATGAAGGAATGAGGGAGGCTGGGGAAAACCTGGGAAAGAGCAGGAAGCTGCTGGGTGAGCAGCCAATGGGATTTGGTTTCCTTAACTGTCCTGGAGCGGGACCGCCTTCCAGAGGCTGGCTCCACGCCGTGCGTTCTGGTCCTTCCTTGTAGCTGCCGCAGACCCTGGTACCGACTCCTGACCTGCTCCCCATCAGATGCCTGGGCAACGAGCAGGGCTCACAGGCCTCAGGGTGTCACCTCCCTCACCGGCAACGGAAAGATGTTAGATGAATAGAGTTGAGACCTAAAATAAGAAAATTTAGCTAAAATAGAACGACTACCCAATTTTACCTTTCTACTCTCCAAGGCCCTGAAAAATATGGGGTACGCATGGGCATTCAATGCTTTTCAGCAAGCTAATGTCTCCAAGACTCCAGGTGATTTCCGTGTCAGAACAGCGCCTGACAGACCCCTCTCCAGAGGCAGACTCACTCAGAAGTAGCAATGCTTCTCTCTGTTTCTCTCCTTGGTTCACATTGCCTCCATCGTGATGACTAAGAACTCGGAGAAGAAATCTAGGAAATCCTTTAACGTATTAGGGTTTGACTCTGGGTCAGATGAGCAAATATTTATGAAGTACACACAAAAGGCAGGGTGCTTTAAGACAAAACAATCGATTAATCAATATCAACACTTGTCACTGGTTGGGGGAAAGGACAATACAATAAATGGCTGGCAAATACAGGTGTGAATTCCACATAGTCTCAGCAAGATGAAGGAAGAGGAAGCTTCTGGAAAGGGAGAATTCTGCTGGCACCGATCTGAGTATCACTCAGGGGCTGGGCCAGCTACCTGAGCTTCTGCTCCAAGGGGTTCCCTTGACCTTGGGAGCGGTACAAGCTGGTGGAACGACTTGACCACTAGGATCTGCTTGGTTCCCGAGCTGTGGGTTGTGGACCAGTGCTGGAATTGTGCCTGGGGTGAATGTTGTCATTTCTGGAGGCTGACCTTTCTCAGTGGGGACTTTGTTCCCACTCCTTAAGGTCATAGGACTAAGCTAGAAAAAGCACTGAGCATGGATTCGGGAGACTGGCACATGCGATAAAGTCCAGGATGAAAGGTTCTGAAAATTCCACAAACTGGGCATGACTTATTTTCCTGCCTGCCGGTGGGTCTGTCATTCCTGAGATTTAATGTGGCCAGATTACGTCAACATGGGCTAGTGAGACAAGAGCCAATAAAATAAGGTGCAGAGAAAAGGGTTTCTCAGTAATAAGGGTGACTTTCCTATGAGAGGTCAGCCTAACCCAGGACTGACCCGGGAAAAAAAAAAGGCATTTTATTCCTAGAAAAAGAATAATTTTGTAAACAGGAAGCATACAGCAATATTTGAATGATGGTTCTTAGGGGGATTTAGAGTAACTCTCATATATCTTTCTCCTCCTGTTTAGAGGCATCTTCAGCTTAGAAGGAAAAATCTATATTCACGAAGAATCATGCACTGCAAGAAAGAGCTTGGGGATTGTGGCAGGGGTGGGGAGAGGCAGTACAAAATTGAGCCTACCGTAATTCTTTTATAGAAAGATGCATTCTGAGGTGCCAGGGGACTCAAGGAGAGGATGACGCTCTCCTTTAGAAATTAGAAGGTCGGCAGGACCTCACTCTTCTCTGCAAGAGATAAGAGCTACATAAAGGTCTACAAATAGGCCAGAGAGAGGTGGGAGTGGGGTGGGAAGGTAGGCAACCAGGAGGAGCTATAGGTGGCGGGCTCTGGAGACTGTACGGGCCCTTCACAAGGATGTGGGCACACTGGCAAGATTTTTTGGATGCTTAAGGTTTTGAGTTTGATGTGATCACTCAGCTACCAAGGAAGTAGACCCGAAGATATAACCCTCTAAGTTATAACTCTCAGGGTGTAAGCAACAGAGAGCAAAACACAAGCTATGTAATGACACGTTCAGATCCAATTCACTTATTTATGCAGACTCCTAGGACCCCTTGCGTTCATCTGCCGGACTTTCTGACTTCGAGACTTTTCACAGCTGTCATCGTTTAGCATAAATAACAGCCTGCTGAGAGTGGGTGACAATGTGGCATTTTGCTGGGCCACTTCTTGCTCAGCATTCCTCACGAAGTCTCCTGCCCCGGGCGGCGTGCCAGGCCTGACAAACAGCCGTGAAAACGACTTGGCATAAAGATTTTTAAAAATCATTGTTGCACTTACTTCATTATTACATCTTTCGTGCTTGGCAAAATAATTACTATGCCTTTTTTTAAATCCAAAGAAACATTGATAAACTGTTTTTTTTTTTAAATATCTGGATTCCAGAATAGTCTGAGCTTTGTCTCGTGTGTATGCATCTTATGCAATCTCTGTCCTTACTACAAAAAAAAGTATGCACAATTACTGGCTGGGGATAAACTTTATTTGAGCTGCAGGTCGTTTCTAGAACTTTTGTGAATAGCTTTAATATTGTGACTCGCTAGTGATGGGGATGCTGGTCTCACGTCGGGTTGGAGAAGGAAAGATTGTGCGTGAAATGTAGCTCTGTGGATTTGAGGATGTGAGTGGAAGCTGTTTGAGGGTTGGATTTATGTTATTTTTCTGTTTTTCTGATATTTTTCAGCTTAGGTGTGGGTTCTCAAGTGGGAGCGATTTAGGAACGTGCAAAAGGACAGGCTCATTGTTATCATGTTGTCTACTACTAACACTTCAGTAAATCTAAGAGCTTTTTGTAATAGTGTAATGATACTGCATTTTTAGAAGTAATCGTAAGTTAAATTTGTTCGGGATGTTTCTGTTCACAAAGGGCTCTTATGTATAGTATTTTATTCGACGGTCAGCCCTGTGAGGTAAATCAGCTCTCGTTACTCTGATTTGTTCCAGATGAGAGGCTGGAACCCAGAGCTACTTCATCAAAATCTATCATCCCTTAATTAAAAAAAGTAATTATTATTTTTTAAAAAAGCAGTTCACAGGAAAAAGTGAGCAAAAAGTACAGAGACTTCCCATGTGTGTTAGTATGGTACATCTGTTATAACTGATGAAGCAGTATTGATATGTTATTGTTAACTGAGGCTCATAGTTTACATTAGGGCTCACTCTTTGCGTTGTATATTCTATGAGTCTTGACAAATGTGTAGCAACACATATCCACTGTTACAATACCATACGGGATAATAGTTTTACGCCCTGAAGATCTCGTGGTCCACCTATTCATCCCTCCATCCACCCTAAAGCCTGGTAACCACTGAACTTTTTACTGTCTCCACAGTTTTGTCTTTTCCAGAATGTCACACAGTTGGAATTATACAGAATCCTTCTATTACCTTTTAAACTTCAACATTTTCCCTTTTTTTGTTGTTTATATCTACAACAATAGCAAAAATTTACTGTTTCTTTCTGAGTCAAAATTTTTTTCATGAAGATATGTGCATTAAGAAGCCGGTTTTTCCACCACCATCTCCTATGCCTGTTCTTACTATCGGGTGGAATACAGTCAATAGATTTATCTCTTGGTGAAGACGTCCTTGCTTAATATACCAAACGTAACTGTAGGTGTATATCAAGAATTTTGCTCCTGTGAGGAAAATCGGCAAAAATTTTCTGATGCATCCTAACCTAACCATGATCTACTTTCTTATAAACATTTTTACAAGAGAATTTTACTTATTGTGACCGAGAAAACTGAGGTGTTGAAAGAGAAAAAGGCTTGCCCATGTAAAGATATTAGGAGAAAAGAAAATAAAAGGCAAGGCTTCTTTTCTCCCATTTGAGATGCTTCTGAGTTTAGCCATGATTGGCTGGTGCCCCAAAAAGAGACCTCGAAAGGGGAGGCTGTGTCAGTTAGCACCACCATTCAACACGGCAGCTCTGACTGTTGTGGCCAGGGCTGTGAATTTGACCTTCTTAGAGGTCGGCGAGTTAATTTAGAGCTCACCTTTAACTCCTGGAAGCTGTGGGTGCCCATGTGGTGCCTCTGGATTGTAAGAGGAACCAAGGCAGTAAATTTCTATCTCATCTCCTTACCCCAAACCCAGGAAAAAAAAATATGTCCTACCAGAGGCAGGTCAAACACATGATTTTTTTTTTTTCTGAAGGAATTGAATACTAGTGTGGTTGATGGAAGAGACTGCATTCTGAAGTCATTCTGTAGTGGACTGAGGAAGAAAGGATGCATGTAGTAGCTTAGGCACCTGCTTGGCATATGTGGTCGTTGTGTGTTTTCTGTTGCCCATGTGGTCATTGTTTACAATTGTTAGAGATGTCCAGGGACAAAAAGATGAAGGACCATAAACATTTAAAAAATCTTCTTGCTTTTTAATAAAGACAGAGTACCTTTTAACAGAATAGTCAAGGATCAGATAACCAAGGGTCCATCGATGGTAAATGCTTGCTCTTCTGGCGCTGGCGTAATGAGTATGGGTGTTTTTATCCTTGTCAGTTAGGTGGCAGCATAGTCTAGTAGAAAATGGCTCTAGGTTGTGGGTCAAAATGTCTCCAATTTGCACCTCATTTCTTTATTGATATCATATTTGGGTGACCCTGGTCTAGTCACTTGATTTCTTTTGATGTGCCTTGCCATGTCTGTAAAATGGGAACAAGCATACTGACACGTGGCCCTGACTAAGAACATAAGATGTAATACATACTGACAATTCTGTGCTGTCAGTCTACAATCTTAAGCTATTATACAGGTTTCCAGGTTGAAAGCATCTTACCATTAATATTTATTTTATGTGGCTTTCATATATAAATATATTTCACAGTATAGACCTTATTAATGTTTATGACATATGGTGTGTATGTTCACGTATATGTATGTTTATGACACATGTATATATATTCACGTATGTGTATGTGTGTACCCATATGTGTGTGTATAATATATCTATGTTTACTTCTATACCTTATAAGTCTTTTGTGCTTTATAGTTTTACAGAATTCTTTTGCAGGAATTACCTCATTTGACTCTCCCAACAATCTCAGAAGGAGTGTGTTCTTGTTTTCATTTTACAAATGTTTTTGAGAGACGTTATGGTTTCTGAAACTGGGTACATTGCCATGATTTTAAAATATGGGAAAGAGAACTTCATTGTAGACAAAGGCCACAATTTCACATGCTTTTGTGACCATACTGTGAACAAGTTTAGAAAAGTTGCAAAAAATTTATTAACAAAAATCAAGAAGGTTAGCCTTTTGAAAAAGTTCTCTCTTGATGAGAAGAGCAAGCAGTATCTTTCACTGAACCAGAAATTTGCATGTTGGATTAAATTTACAGGGATGGTGTCCTTCGATCAATCTGAAGATGTTGCTTAAATTTGTTACTTAAGAAAGACTCTAAATGGCCCCATTCTATGAGGTACCACCTGCTCATGTTGTTGATTAAATAAGTTGTTAATGAATCAACCTATCTATCCATTTATCCATTCATTCACTCAAGAGCATTTACTAAGCTCCTACTGTGTGCCCTGGGGGAGTACCCAGCTGCTGTAGGTGGGTGGGAGCAGACAGCATGGATGTAGTTGGTCTGGATGCTGCACAGGTAATATATTTTCTGACCCGGAGCAGGCCCCATGTGGCGGGCAGAGTTCCTGGAGAGAAAGGTAAGAACTGAATATGCTGTGTAGGACATCTGGTCTTTAGGACATTGAGTTCTTTTCTTATAGAACTTTGAGATGTACTAGCTGAGCAGAAAAACTTTCTTTCAGTGGAAGCAATAAACAGTGATAATGTTTCATACAAAACCCACAGGGCTCATAGAGATTCGTCTGTAAGGGGGTGTGGAGCACTCTGCAGAGAGAGAAGTTCTCTGTCCTGTGAGGTGACAGGGGCCACAGATGAGCCAATGAAGCTGAATGCTTTGGGTTGAGATATTCTTTCTTCTCTTGTGTCATTTCTCCTTACCTAGTGCCATGTCATTTGTGTATCTCCCCTGACTTGTGACATCTCCTACTTTGATGCCCTGCACACTCTTTGGCGTGTGCAGTGTCCTGAGGTGCCACCGGGCCAGGCAGGAGTCAGCCAGCCATACTTCCGCTCCTCACGGTTGTGATCTTGCTGGCTTGTTAATGTAAGAACAGGATCCATAAGTACCATTTTTCTAAAGAAAATTGCTATCTATTGTCCATGTCCTCAGACACATACCGAAGGAAGAATTAATCATTTCCTCGTTGGTATGCCCATAGCAGTTTTTACATATATTAAGTTGAACCATATGAAATTGCCTCTGTTCACCATTTTGACCTATATAAGGGCAGTTTCATAGCTATGTCATTTAAATCGTTTATGTATGTTTCTATATAGAGTGGGATAGGATAATTTCAGAATTCACCTTTTGAATTCATGTCACTTAATAGAGTACCTGACACATACTAAATGTTTAGTAAAAATATATTAAACGCTGCAAAGAGGCTAAAAGTCCTCTTATATATTCTCTTGACTAAATGACAAAATATTTGGATGGGACGATTATCCAGCTAAAGAAAAAGGCATTGAAAAATAACAGAAGTACATAAGTTAATTACATTCATCTACAAATTTATACACCTCTACACTTGATATAGTCATGATACATATAGATTTCTAAAGTTTTGTTTTGTTTTGTTTTAATACTTGGTAGAGGTCCTTCCTTGTGACAAAATTCATGAGTCTTATTGAAAGTCATTCCAGTATGGGGAGAAGAATCTGAAGTCCAGTGGAAGGAAAGTATCATTTTCACTCATTTGCTGATATGAGCTTCAAACCAAGGCTATCCCACTGAAGGCCACTTTGTTCAGGAAATTATAGGAAGCTTTAAGAGTTCATTTCATCCAACCTTCTGATCCTAGAACTATGAGCTTCAACTCAACCCAATGAATGTTTGAGCAGCTTTTCATGCCTCAGGTACCAGGCTAAGGTGTAGGATGTAGGTTTTGATGGAGATTTGCCTGTGACCTTCTCCTCCGAGGGCGACTTGGAAACCACTCTCTCTGGTGCTGCTCCGTTGTTTTATTGTTCAATGGAGAGAAAAGCAAGGGAGAAAGTCATGAAAACGAAAGCAAAGGACGTGGTAAACTGTATTTGATGCAGGGAGGAGCAGGAACCTCTCCTCTCATTCCACTCAGAAGAGCAATGTCACCACAAAGACGAGAAATACCTAACGAGACATGAGCGAGCGCGAATTTCCTAAAAGTAACGTGTGTTCTTTGCAGTTTTAGAAACTGTGCAGTAAATCTGGTGTGTGTAGAATGTCAACGGAAGTCATCAAGCGGCAACAGTTCATCTCTTGACTTTCTTTTTGTTGCCACAAAGGTGTTCTGTTTAGAAAGAAAACAAACCGTTAGGATATTCCAACAGAAACTTCAGTGGCATGATGTATAGGTGGGTTATTTAGGATTACTTGGCAAAGTAACAGCATTTCTGGACAGCGGGAAATTTGTTCAGCTCTCACGAATTCAGTGAAATGGCCTTTTTTTTTGTTTGTTTCCCACCGAGGTGGTAGTTATTCTGTCCTCAGCCAGAGACGCAACGGCTGTTGGATTTATTCCAGGGCAGCCAGGCATAGGTTTGGAGCCATTTTCTTTTTCAATTCCTGTGGCCTCATAGTGCTCAGAAATGATGACTTTCACAAAAAGGCCAAAAAGAGTCTGTTCGTGGTCCGAGGCTTTGGCTGTGGGCCTGGTGTGAGGAGAGGCAGCTGGTGAGGCTGGACAGCAGCCCAGTGTCCATGGCACACATTTCTCACAGAAATAAATCCTGGACAGTCTCTTGGTTTACACAGATTTAGCAGGCATTCCTCTGTTCTTAAAATTATGTTTATGTTTTGAAAAATCTACTTATTTGTCAATAACTGGGAAATGTCATAGAACTAGAAGGTGACTTGAAAATGATCTTTTGGTCAGATTCTAATCTACTTCCCTCTTTTGCATATCAAGGATCTGTTCCCCGAGAAGCCATGTGACTAGGGGGAACCCTTCTCTTTACCTTCACATTCATCTCTCAGTCTTCATTCCTTCTCTCATGGTTTTTCTTCATTTCTTTCCTGTCAGAAACTCTTTACAGTCTGAAGAAGTTAAAAAAAATAATAAATGATGGTCACAGCGATGTTGGAAGCGCTGACAGACCAACTATCGCGAGACCTTAAGCCTTAGACAGTTGGGGGACCTCCTCTCAGAACAAGAATGCAGCGCTAACTCACCTCACTCTGGCAAACATTTTGCAGTATACGTGTGCGTCAAATCATCGTGTTGTATACCTACACAACGTTATGTATCAATTATTTCTCAATAAAGCTGAGAAAAATAACAACAAAAGAATGCAGATGCTGCTGTGTATATGTTGCTTCGGAAGGGACCCCTGCTTCTGAGACCCCCCTGAGGCTGAGGCTGACGCTGAGGGTTCCGCCTCCGGTTGGGACTAAGTGTTCTTCCTTTATTTTCCCCCTGCCCTGCCCTCACTCCCACCCTGTGTCAATTGGAACATTTTTGAGAGTTTGAATCAACCTGTCTTCATACAGTGGTATCGTTCTAGATGATGAGGGCATGCAGAATGAGTGTAAACAAGCCTTAATTGCTCAGACTGCATAGCTTGTAGGTTGTTTTTCCTTTCTTATTTGTTTTTCTCCATTGCATTCTGGTCTCTCCTCTCCCTCAAACTGTTCACTAGGAGATATCTCTACAGGTCCACATTTGGGGGATGGTACAGCAGGGCTCATGAGGGCTGGCTCCCCCGATGTCAGAGGGCTCTGTGACCCTGGAATTGTCGAGAACCACTGTGTCACAGCATTTACTCTGAAGGAGTCTGGCCTCTGATGCCTTCTGAGGTGATTACAAAACATGGACATATTTCTAGCTATTTTTTTTTTTCTATTAAACTTTTCCCTGCCTTAGGGCACTAGACCAATGGAGGAAAAAAAAAAACAAGAATTTTACATTTTTTACAAAGGTAATATTTTTGGTGATAAAATATAGTTTATCAGACCTCAAGAACTTGAGGGTTCCAGAAAAACAGTAAAGGGCTCAGCTGTGTTTGGAGGAATTTCTTTATCCTGGACACAACAGTCAACGCTTAGCCAGGCCGAAGCGAAGGGTGGTGGTGAGCAGGGCTATCTGGTCCTGTCACAGCCGTCAGCAGAGTGGCGGTGAGGAAAGGCAGGGCGGCCCCACGTGGGCGGCTCTGCTGACAGGGCTGAGCACGGTGTGCCGAGAGTGACCCGAACTGGGGCGGGAGACCTGAGTTCTCTCATTCCCATGTCACTTGGAACGTGTCGTGATGGCACATCATGCACGAATCCTTGTTTTGGGTCTCAGGCCTGACGTTCGCAAAAGCAAGGGATTATACTAGAGCTGATGGCCCTGGTTTGCTTCTTTCAATCTGTTTGTCTTCATTCATAACGATAGCTCTACCGTAGGCCAAGATAATGAAAGGGTTCGTTATAATTTTACTTTGTAAGACTCTTCTTTTTAGGGGGGTATCTTATACTCATTTTATTTGTTAATTACCTGGCTGTGGTACGCAGGCAGCTAAATGGGATGCCTGTGTGTGACTTACGAGCCTGTGGCCTTAATCCCTGCTGTGTCTGTCACAGGCTTCACACCTGTCCTCGAGCAGCCAGCTAGCTGCATTGTGACACGAGGCTCCTTCTAACAAAGATCAGGTGAGGTGGCGCTGCCCTCGGCTGGTTTGCAAAGGCCCAGCTCTCACGAGAGCGCAAGGGCCTGGCAGCTGTGGCACTGTGACCACCCTCCCCCTCGTCCCCACACGGGCAGGGCCTTTGGCATTTCGAGGGTGGGCTGCAGGGTTTTAGACCACTCCAGTTGTCCTTCATGGGAACTTGGGGACAGAGGCAGGAGGGCGACGAGCGGGGGCGACCCAGTGTGTTTCATCTGCCACATAGGGAGAGCTGTGTCTCTGCCACAGCTCTTTACGCCCAGGCACTTTCTGCGATGCGTCGTGTGTTATTATTAACATATTATAATCTATTAGAGGGCAATTTTCTTCGATTTTCTGTCATTTTGCAGTTCTGTGCAAAAAGCATTAAATTGTGGATTAAAATGCAGACATCTGGATATCACTGGGGGAAAAAAATCAGCCGAATTCACAGGCTCTCAAAGTGGCAATATGTTTGAGAAGCTCTAGTCATTTCTGCAATTTCCCCTTTTTTGGAGGCAGGGCAGGAAAGGGGGTGGCCGCTCGTCCCGAAGGAATATGTCCAGCGGTGTGTTAATCCGTGGAGACTGAGCTGTTCTCATGGACAAGCCTGGTCCTTGGCTTGGGCTCTGTTATATCCCCTGGATGGCCAGGCCTCAGAGAAGCGCTGAGTTTCAGGGCTGTCAGCCCACCTGTCACTCACACAGAGGGAGAAGGAAGCAGTCGTCTCTGTACTATAAATGAGAAGGGCAGAGGCAATTTGCATACACACCCTGTTTCTCTTTGACTGTGATTGTAAAGCCCCCGCTGCCCCCCGCTGGCTCCCTTGGGATTTGAACCACAGACCCGTGAGGTGCTGGGAACTGAGCCGTGGGCTGCCGGGAGCAGCCCCTGGGGAGAGTCAGGAGGTCTAGACTGTCCACATGTGGATGATGCTGTTCAGTCCCCTCCTTGCCTTCTTTCCCGTGGCTGGCTGGTTGGAGGCCATGGTGATGTCGATCACCTGCATTTATTCACTCGCCATTCATTCCACTTTTCCACAGCCACCGCTTCCTGTTCTCCAGCTTATGACCTAGATGTTCATGAGATGACATCACAGTGGTTACTAACTAAATGTTTGTTCAATATAGAATCATACAACCAGAAAGTGATTTAACATTAGGAGCCCGAGCTTTCTGAAAGAACATGGTCCGTGCTCTGGTTCCAAGGCTCCACATGGCGAGCTGTACTGTCTTAGAGCACAGACCCTACCCGGGCTGGCCTGAGGAGGGGACTCGGGGAGGGCGGTGCTGTCTTGTCTTAGCAGAGCGGTGGGAGCTGGACTCCTCAGGTAGGGCGGGAGATGAGCAAGAGCATAGCTCCCCGCGAAATCCCCCACAAAGAAGCGCAGGCAGACGGCCTTGCACAGGCAGCTTGGCACGAGGCAGGTGGCGGGCTGCCACGCAGCACATGTGAAGATGAGCAGCAGGTCCAGCCGGCACCGAGGGAGGGGGGACGAGGGTGTCAGAACGCGGTCTGATGTATTCACTCGCTCGCTTAATGATTTCAAATTAAGGGACAGAAAAGATGCTCATGAACGGGGTGGGACAACCGCAACGAAGGCCGAAAACCGAGATCACGAACCGGAGGGCTGAGATGCTGGGGGAGCGGGCTGGCCCAGTCCCCCGAGTGACTTCGCACCTCAGTCCTGCGAGGCCGGTGTCCACGGGGGACACCCAGGGAGCAGGAGCGTGGCAAGGATGGACGAATGGCAGGCATTCGCAGGGTGACACGGTGGCAGACAGGGCCTGGGCTCACTTTGGGGTGACAGAAACGTAGCTTCTCCTCCTGCTGTCAGTGACAAAGAGCTTGGTGAAGTCCAGGCCCTGGGCCGTCGTGCACAAATGCCAGAGCTTTCTGAGGGGCGCGTGCCAAGCCGTTGGATCCGGAAGGATGGATTTTAGAAGAATTTTCCAGCTCTGAGGAGTGGCAGGGTCCAAGTTCGGGAAAATTGTAGCCTTGACACTATTTCTCTTTAAAGTAAAAGAACAAGGCGCTCTTAAGGAGAGGCTTCTGACATCCAAGACTTTAACCGAAAATACAGGTTTGAAACTAGATGAAGGAAATTCGAAGTCACCAAATTTGCCAAAATGTCGCATCCACCGCAACATAAGATGCTGTCCTTGGCATACACCTGCTTTATACTCTGTGAGACAGGGTCTCCAGGAGCCTGAGCTGGGCTTGGGAACTGTCACTTGATTGGTGGCCACAGAGAAAGGACCTTATTTTTCATGGAAGCCTGGGTAGCTATGAGATTTTTAGATCGATAACTGGATATAGATGATAGATGGATAGAGAGCAATGATATAATATTTGCCATATCCTACTATACAATATACAGTAATAAAAATGAGTAAAATGTGATATCGCGTACTTTTTACATATGCAGGAAATGCAAAGATTTGCTGTTTAAACCAAAACGCCCACTAGGAATGGCGGTAAGTGTGAGATTATGAGCTGGATTAAGCTGCTGTGGAATCTTCAGAGGATACTCGTGCGTTTGTGGTTGGAAGAGTGTGTATGTAAACCTCTCTTTGAACTACTGTAAGTTCATTCAGGCAGATGACTAAGAATGACATAAGCCCTATTAGGCCCGCAAGGGTCAGGTGAGAGGTGGGTATAACATTTCAGGACAGAACAGGGCTTCCCACTGTTAATGACTATTCACTCCCCAGGTCTGGATTTGTGGTTTGAAATATGTCCTTTCTGTAGCCTCTGAATAACAGAAGTGAGCACTTTCTTTTGATTTTTCTTTTTCCCTAGGAATTTCCTTATGAACGAGCTTTTGCCTGGTCTAACCTTCCTTCCTGGTTCGTTTCAGCCTGTCCACCTTTCTCCTGCCCTCCCCGCTGGGCACCCGCCCCTCACCCCCACTGCTAACATTACCTCAGTGGACTCCTGGAAGCCACCCCTGGTTTCACTGAGCATTATGGGACCCTCACATCAGTCACTCTGTGCTTGTCTTTGTGCATAAGACATGGGGAGTCCTGGCTGGGTCCCTAGCTTCCAGCACTGTAATTGGCTTCTGTTGAGGGCCCATCATTTGCTCTTCTTTGGGGTGGGAGGTGTGTGTGGCATCTGTTTCACCACACTGCGTCTCCTCTGCATGGCGCTGGCCTCGCTGGTCGAGGGCAGGGGCGAGGGCAAGTTCAGAAGTGGGAGAGGACAGATGAGGAACATGTCCTAGAGAGGCTGTGTGTTTTCCATGTGGGTTTATCCAACTAAAACCCACAGAACAAGGGCAAAATATAGGCTGGGCGCCAACATGAAGCCATCGCCGTGGTACAAAAGGGTCTGTTGGGCAGCAGTCATCGGAGGACTGGTGGAAGATGAGAAAGCAGAGTCACATGCAAGAGAAAAGCAGGACAGAGACACTGCGGACAATTTGAGCTAAGCAGGGAAGTCCCAGCAGATACTTGGGCACCCTGTTCAGGGCAGTCAGTATTATTCCCGATAGCCAAGAGGCAGAAACAACCCAGAGCCCATCGATCGGATGAATAGACAAACAAAATATTGCATGCCAATATGATGGAATGTCATTCAACTTTAAAAAAAAGAGGAAATTATGACACATGCTACCACGTGGACGAACCTTAAAGATTTTATGCCGAATGAGAAAAGTCAGACGCAAAAGGACAAATATTGGATTTCTTCACATCAATACCCAGAATATCAATGTCAAATTTTCCACTCAAATATATCATGTATATATTCTTGTACTCTGAAATGTAAATTTGACATTTCTGGGGGTGGTGAGGGAAGGACAAATATATGATCCCACTTCAATGAGGGACCTAGCGTAGTCCAATCCACAGAGGCAGAAGGCAGACCTAGTCGCCAGGGGCTGGGAGGAGGAAGTTATGTTCAAGGGGTACAGAGTTTCAGTTTGGGAAGATGAAAAATTCCGGAGATGGTGGCGGTGGTGGTTGCGTAGCAATGAGAATGTTCTTAATGCCACTGAACTGCACATTTAAAAATGGTTAAAATGGTAAATGTTATATTACGTCTATTTTACCGCAATTAAAAAAAAAAGATTGGAACTCTCTAGTTTCTATTCTTAGATCCTTAACTTTTAACCTCTCCAGATCTTTACCTTAAATATCTCCCCTGTGAGTGCATCTGGAAGGCGAGTGGGACATTTTGGGGGGACTCAGAAGGAAGGAGGAAAGTGTGGTGGTCTCTCGTTACCCACCCACTAAGGTACAGGAAACAATGTGTGCGGGAGTCTGCGATGGCCTGCTTTGTTTTTATTTTGCAGAGGAAGGGGTAGTGGCACCCTTTAAATTCACCTCGAATGCTACAAGGAGGCTTTCAAATCTACACTGACATATTTCAAGCACTCCCATAGCTGCCTACTAACTTAATTGGCGCTTTGCTCATTGCTAATACTCAGGAATGTCATTAAATGTTCTTTCCTGGCCTTAACTCACACTGTTCGGCCCTCGTAGCCTGGTTGATGAACGGCAGGGTAATTGCCCTTCGTTTCTTTGCCTTCAAAACAGTGCCGCCTGGGTCTTTACTGCCCTCAAAGCAGATGTCTTCTGCAAAGAGTGAAATTCCTACCAGTCCTGTCCCTCCTCTTACAACATGTAGGTGAGAAGTCACTGGGGGTCACCGGAAGGGCGACAAAGCAAGCCACCCTGCAGGAGCCCTCAGAAGAGTGACCCCAGGCCTTTCCCAGATTGTCACTGATGGGGCTGGGCCCGTGCCCCCTGCAGGACCTTCTGAGAAGAGTCATCCTCTGTGGAGGAGAAAGATGCCTTGCAGGCCGGAAATAGGGACGCCCCCAAGAATGGGGAAGGCGTTTGCAAGTGTGTGGCTGCTGGTGTGTTTTCTACTGACAGGGACATTTTTTGAGCATTCACTGTGTGTCCGCCTCTGCCAAGCATCGTCCATAATCAGCGTCACGTCCGCCTCACAGTGACCCTGTGGGGCAGTGTGCCTGGTGTTCCATTTGGGGAGATGAGCAAACCAAAGGCAAAAAAGGAGGTGTTTGGACCGTGGCCGCACATATACTCTGTGGCGAAGCGGGCACTGAACCCAGAGCCCATGCCCGCGAGCAGGGTGAGAGCTGGGTCTGCCCTGGAGACCGGCGCGATCGCTGGGCCTGCGCTTTCACTCATCCCGATGAAAGCGGGCAACGGGTAGAAGCGGGCGGGCCCCTGTGCTGCTCGCCGGCAGCCACCCTGACCGCCGTCTGATCTCTGGATCCTGCTGCCCGGTTGGCCTTCTGTGCTGGACGGGAAGGCATAACCGGGCTATCCCGGCCCACACGCTGGTGTTACCGCCCAGGTCTGGGTGCGGTTTGGATGGGCTCGGTGCCCCTCTCAACCCAATCCCAGTTCCGGTTTGCCTTTTCCTGTTAGGGCCTTGCCTTGGCCTCTCCAGGCCCGGCGTCCCAGACTCATGCATCTGGCTTACCTGCAGCCGAGGGTGCTGTGAGCACGCTCACACACACGCGTGGGTGCACACACACACACACACATACACACACATTCTAGTATCAAGCATGACGACACACCAAGAGGATGATTCTCTTAACCTGAGGAGTCAGCATCTTAGGACTGGACGAGGCAGAAGGATCTAGAAAAGGCTGAACAGCGAGTGAGGAGGCTTGGGAAGTGAGTCAGAGCTGGAGTCCACTGCTCACCATTTCCTGAGGAGTAAGCAAGAGCCTCTGCAGCGCTAAAGGATGCTGTTTCCAGGGTGGGTTACAGAAAGAAGAAGGGCCGCGCGGGGGATGGGAGAGATCAGTGAGTAGCACCGAGGTCACATTGCGAGACAGTGAGTCACAGCTGTTCCTGTGCGTTTTGTCCTGGCTGCCGAACGGTTGATCTGGACTCTCGGTGATGGCGCTAACGACCTTGATCTGTTCTGGGAAGGGGTGTGGTCTGTCCATTCTCCATGGATGTGGCGTCGTACCAGACAGACCAGCAGGGGGATGTTCTCTCTGGAATAACGGTTTGCTTCCCCGAAGGCCTGGCAGTGGCAGCTCCATGAGCAGCTGGGAGACTCCTGGAGGGTATTTTGGGGTTCAGTCATTTCCTGTTTATTTCCTGTTCATCTTCCAGATCAGCATGGCGCATTTGCTCTTACTCTCTTAAATGCTGCTGTCGCCCTGAGAGCTCTTACCCTTTCTTTTCCCCAAGTCCTCAAGAACCACGAAGCCAGCTTCGTTAAGCTATAAAGACTGGCACTTTGCTTAGTAGCCAGTTTTGAATGAAACTGAAACCCAGGCTAGGATTTTTGATTCACCTCCCAGATCACAGCAATTGATTGCCTCCTTTAACAGTCATATCTACACTTTCAAATGATCGAAGAACTGGCTGGCCACCCGGAATCTCAGGTAGTCGCGGGGACGCTCAGCATCCTGCCTTTTAGCTGGATCGTGACTTACTTTTGCTTCCAAGGGGGCCCATTATGTGGAGGAAGGAGGCAGGAAATGAAATTCAAAGAGAAAATGGGAGTGAGTGGGCATTCTGGTTTATCAAGTGAAGTGACTTTGTCTGTGGGTGTGTAGCAGGGGAAGGGGGGGACATTTGGAAGTGGTGTAACTAAAGGTTGTTAGTCACTTAACCTGGTGACCTAGAAGTACTTAGGAAGTGTGTGTGTGTGTGTGTGTGTGTGTGTGTGTGTGTGTGTGTGTGTGTGTTAAGAGCCATGTGTCTTTACTGATTTAGGTCCATTTCTACTTTAGGACCAAGATTTGTAGACTTGTTTAATGATCTGTCTCTCACTGTGGTGACGTAATCTCCTTGATAGCTGTTTTTATTTGCTTATGTGTGTGTTTATTTCAGTTTTCCAATCTCTTGTTTACTAATGTGTTCCAAGTACTTGGAACAGTGACCGGCACATAGGAACACAATAAATATTTGTCGAATGACTAAATAAATGACTATGCATATGTGTGTGTTTGTGTGTGTGCAAGTAGGTAAACATACACACACAGATAAGAGTAGCATCTCACCCACAAGTTCTTTACCTAATAACCTTGAGTATGTAGAATAGTGAAGAATTAGGACACAGTCCAAAGTCCATAGAGATGACAAAACTCAAACTCATATTTCTTTACGCATGAGAGAGACTTACTGTCCTTTGTTGCCAGGCCTACTGTAGATACTGTCCTTGGCCTGGAGCAGACCAGAAATGGCAAATTAAAGATAGAGGTAATCACAAAGACAAACTAACAAAGTGACAGCATATAGCTTGACAGGGGGAGGGAAGACGGACAGCAGATACTTTAAGGACAGCCTTTTGCACTTTACTGTCCCTCTGGACATTACGTCATATGGCACAGCATGAAATCATTTAATGTTCTTAGTAGGCACTGAATCATCAAACGCTTAAATTATTCTTTTAACTTTATAAGAAGACAAAGATGCCTCTAATTCGTTAAGAGTCTTTTGGAATGGTTTCAATAACTAGTTTTTAAAGAGTATATACTTTTGTTCTCTCTTTTGGGAGACAGAAACTCATGGCCTGCAAGTAAAATCCAGTTTGCTGCTTGTTTTTGTAAATAAAGTTTTATTGGAAATAGTCACGGTCAGTCATTTACATTTTGTCTACGGCAACTTTTGCGCTGTAGTAGCAGGGTCAGGTAGTTGCAACAAAGACTATGTGTCCTACAATGCCAACAATATTTATTGTCTCATCCTGTAGAGAAAAAGTTGGCTGATCCCTGATCTAAATGTCAGGTGCTTCCTGGATGTCAGTTTTGCTTACGAGTACCCCTGATACGTCTGCACTTGTTCCCGAGTGATCCACATACATGAGTGGATACACGTACACGTTTCTGTGAGAGTCAGCACAATTAAACGCTAAGCACCCCGTTTCCTTTACTTCTCAAATACAGCTCTATAGAAGGGTTTGGATCAAATGAGACATTAGCCTGCCTGCTTCGTTCAACTGATGGTATGTCATGACCTCTGACTCAAAGGGCAAAGACGTTCTGGAGGACTGTAGCACTCTTAGGAGCCTCGCTGCACACTCTCCATCTTCCCACTAGCAACTGGAGTACAGGCATAGTTAGTGATCACACTCAAAGCTTCTCTAAGATGCATTTATAGTGGGAAGGATTCAGTGATTATGTATCCTGGACTACGTAGGGTTGTGTCGAGTATTTAAATGGTACTGGATGTCAAGTGCAATGACAGGAAATATTATATGCTTCATAGACTGTAGAAGATATCCGAGGTAGAATTTTGCTTTCGGATTATTCTCGTGGCCTTTGCCACTGACTTCATGGAGAAGCTTCTGCAGCTAAGGCAGATGTGTTGCTTATAACACTCTGTGACTAGCTAGTGTTTGGTTTTAGTAGCTCTGACTTTGACATACTCCTCGCTCAGCCTAGCTAGTATACTTCACTTTATTTTGTTAGTTTTCAAGTACCAAGTGCCAAATTCATTACAGAAGGTAGACTTCTGAGATTATAGACGTCTGTGGAGGAAAATATATGGGTGTATCTTTAAAATAAGCACTGAAACACCGTTTGGATTGGGCGTGGGGAGGAGCATGCCTTTTTTATTGCAATATAATTTATATGCCATAAAATTGACCCTTGTAAAATGTAAATTCAGTAGCTTTTAGTATATTTGCAACATCATACAACCATCTCTCTTTTTTTAAACATACAAGCAGTTGTTTCATTTCGGAGGAGCTCTATGTAATCCGTAAAACAGTGGCTGTTAGAGTTGAACTGAAATCAACACATTTATGGTCTGTTGCGATTTTACAAATGGACTGTGTGCCATGGGGTTTGCTGAGCATGGATTCTGACAGTCCTAGGTCCCCTGAGTTTGTTTTATTCATCAGATTGTTCATGCCAGGTGGGCAGTGTCAGCGAACCCCAGAACCCAGTGTTCCAGGCCTGTAACCTAAGCTCAGGCCCCAGGGGTCTGACCAGCTTCCCTACGTCTGGAATTCTTTCTCCCACTATTACAGTGAGACAGGGAGAGCATGCTTAAAATGACACATCCTGCCCCCTCAGCAGAGTCTGTGTTGAAATTAAATGGGACCTGGGGAGCTTCAAAGCTGTGTCTGTCATGTTAGAGACCCCTGATTTATAAAGGAACGGTTTCGCCAGATCATTTCCTGAGATTGGTCCCAGGCGCTCTCACTGGAAAAGCTAAGGGCTCCAGAGAAGGCAGCATCTCCGAGGACCTAGAGAAAAAGCCCGGCAGCATCCCGCTTTCTCTGGGTTAACAAGACAGCTACTCTCCAGATGTTGATCTTCTTTACACTTCCCTTCTGGATTTTCAAATTCTCAGACCACAAAATGCATTGGAAAGGAATCCTTTGTTTCCTCTTGAGTGATGAGCAAGATATCATGCTTGGGGGGCCACACCAGGTGAATAACTAGAAAACATCCCCAAACCGGGTTGTACTTTGGCTGGAGCATTTCATTGCCTCTGGGCCCTTGGTGGGTGGCGTAGGGATTGTGTGTGTGTTAGGAGTAGAATATAGTCACACATTTAACTTCTTGCCTTCAGTGGGTTTTTATTTCAAGAACAGCAACCACTGTAAGATGAGGATGTTCAAAAGAGATAAAGGCATTAGAGTAACCTGGATGCTTTTCTGTATCCGGGGGACCCAGGAAAGTGCACAGTCATCTTCGATGTTTTCCTATTAAATTACTTTACCAAAATCTATGTTGTCGTTTAATTTAATTGGCGATGTGGATTAAAGCGAGAGAAGGCGGAGAAGGAACGGTTCCCTCACCCCAGCATCTGTAGTCTCTAGAAGTGTTGCTTCTGGCTTTTCTTTTGAAGTCAGTGCTGTTTTGTCTTGTTTTGTTTTTCTACTTTTCCCAAGGACTTGGGGCCTGAGAAGGCTAAGGGACCATTCCTCAATTTCTCAGCAATCCAGGGCAGTTTATGAGGATTAGAACTCAGGACTCCAGAGGCGGAGAGGCAGTGATCCAGCGGAAGGAGGCCTTCGAACAAGGAGTGGGGGAGAGAATGAGAGAGAGAGAGGGAGAGAGAGAGAGGAGGTGCTGATTTAAAGCAGGATTTTGAGAAGAGTCAGAGATTAAGAGTTCAGGTTCAAGTTTGCCTTGGAAAGAAACAATCATAAATATATAATTCAAGTGTCTGCCTTCACTATTAGTTTGCTTATGGGCTGAATTTGAGAAATAAATTCCTCTGGTGTCTTTAGTGTGTTAGTGGCTTGGGTGTAATATATTGGAAGAAGATAGTTAATACATTTCATATGGGAGTCATTTGAGATTTAAGATTGGAGCTGGCTAATAATTTTAATATATAAAAACTTAAAAATACTTAGAAAGTTCCATGAAATCTATTTTTTTTTCCTATCATGATGTATGTATTCATGAGAAATAATCCGCATTTTGCTTCTGCTCTGCTGGGGTTATTATTATCCTGTCTATTTCAGTTTTGTGTCCAAATCAGCCCAGTGAAAGCTGGTGTAAAGATGCATCTAACACTTTGACAAAGTTCTTTTGGAATTCTTAAACTTAAGATTTTTTTTTTTTTTTTTTTTTTTTTTTTTTTTTTTTTTTTTTTTTTTTTTTTTTTTTTTTTTTTTTTTTTTTTTTTTTTTTTTTTTTTTTTTTTTTTTTTTTTTTTTTTTTTTTTTTTTTTTTTTTTTTTTTTTTTTTTTTTTTTTTTACTTTTAACAGTCGGTTGTAGGTAAGCGAGAAGTCATCTTTGTAATTGACATTTAAACACACATTTTGTCTCTGAATCGATAAGGACCTCATTCACGCCAGCCGCGAAGTCCAGTTTATTATTCTTGTTGGAGCTTGACGTTGGTGACAGGCTGCAACATCACAAGTAAAATTGGTGTATTTAGGCATGAGTTGTTGACTTATAATTCACGAAACTGCAACCTTCTGCCTGTAAAGGAGGGGGATCTGCAGAGTGTGTTTTGATTTATGTGGCGAAAGCCAGGAAACAAACAAGCAGACCTTTGTTCTGCGGTCGCAGCTGCTGAAGGTGTTCGAAAGAATCCAGAGCACTTTCTGCCCAGCCAGTCCTCTGCAGCAGGACCCCCGGGAAGGCTGTGTGTTCCCTGGCGGAGTTGCCAGGCCTTCTTGGGGTGGCCCTGGATGCTGTGACCAGAACTACTGACTACTGTGTACGTGTTTCTCTCCCTCCCTTCCTTCCTTCCTTCCTTCCTTCCTTCCTTCCTTCCTTCCTTCCTTCCTTCCTTCCTT
>PVKZ01002159.1:0-43855 GCA_004027375.1 Macroglossus sobrinus | reverse complement strand
TTCCCAGTCTTAGACACACGGGGATCCCCAGCAGTGTGGGAGAACTGCGGGACAAGCAGCCTGCGCACACAACAATCCCGCTTTTCATGTGGGTGGCATCGCGCCAGGCCTGTCCTTCTACAGTGTGAACTTTTAGCTCAAAATTCTATTTTCCAGATCTATCCATGTTGACACATGAGAAAAGCAGGTGATTCTGCTCCTTTCTTTCTTCCCCTCAGCCTGGGTTGACTCTCCAGCTTCCTCCACGCCCCTCACCCCCACCACCCACGCCTCCACGCACACAGTTTAGCTACTCTTGGAGGAGATGGATCATCGCATTGTTTCTTCACACATGGAGATGACACTGCATCTGCATTTTGAGCCATTTCCAGCAGCGATGTGAGTGTTTGCTGCCATGGACTCCCTCGCCCAGTCAGCCTAGTGGCCATTGACTTGTATTTGAATGCCACCTGTGGCCATTACAGACTGGAGTGAAAAGAGGTCCATGCTAATGACTTTGGCTTTTTAATTTCCATAATAAAGAGGGGGCCTCCCGGAGCCCCACAAGCCCTCACCCCTCCTCCACCCCACTATCAGTTGGAGTGGAGTGGAGCCCCTAGCTTGCTCCTGGCGGGAACTCCATCCCTCCCTTCTGCAGCCTCCCGGCCTCAGCCCCAGCTGAGTGGGAACTGTCAGAACCAGGCATGAAAGCGCCTGGTCCCAGTCTGTGCCTCTCGTCACAGCTGGGGGACTCGGCAAGTCTCTACACCCACTCCCCGCCCCACACTCAAGCACTTTCTCAGTGGAGCTCAGAGTCCGTTATCGGTGATGTTCCCTACACCTAATGATCAGATCTGGACAATAGTTGCGATCTGATCCATTTTTGTGATAGACAGCAATTGTAATGTGATCATTTATTCTATACATTCATTCGTTCAGCAAGTATTCGTTGACCACCAACTACATGCCAGACGGTTTTGAGTGTTTTCCAAACATTAAGTCACGTAAGCTCATAAGATGGGTATTACTATTATCCCCATCATATGGTTGAAGAAACCGGGAAACAGAGATTAAAGAATTTACCCGCAAGTAGAGCGATAATACCAGGAGGGCTTCTCAGTTCCCCTTTTACCTGATGTCCCTGCAGTATTTACCAAGCGGTCGTTCTCGCCTCCTTCAAACGCTTTCTTCGTTTTGTTTCCTGAGCATCACTCTGCTTTCTCCTCTTCGCTCATCATTTGTTCCTTCTCAGTTTCTTTTGCTGGTTCCTCGTCTTCCTCCTTAAATAATTCGTGGAGAGCTCAGTCACAGTACCCTTTTTCTACCTATACTCACACCCGATGTGATCTTTCCCGGTCTCACGACTTTAAATGTTCCAAATTCTGTTGGCCCCTTGAAATTAAAGCTCTAGGCTGGGCCTCACCCGTGAACTCTGGATTCAGAATTCTCCCTGGCCAAATTTTCAACCATTTTCCCTCCTTACTCATCCCATTCCAACTTTGCTGGCCTCCTTGCTGTCCGTAGTTATGCTGATTGTGCTCCTACCGCTGCCTGTGTGTGTGCGCATGTGTGGGCATGTGTGTGCATGTGCATGTGTGTGCGTGTGTGTGTATGTGCATGTGTGTGTGCATGTGTGTGCATTTGTGCCCTGCCTGAGATGCTTTCTTGAGATGATTTCCCAAGATGACTACTTGGGCTCACAACCTCACTTCCTTTAAGCATCTGTTCAAGTGTCCCCCTGATAAGCCATTTCTGACCCTTCCATGAGAAAGAGCAGCCCCTCGCTCCAGGTCCCAAGGGTCCCTTCTTACCTGCCCTGCTTTACCGTTCTCCATATGTCACCCCAAGACATATTGTATTTGCTCTTTTACTCTCTTTTCTCCATTAGAGAGCTCCAGGTGGCAGGGACTTCATTTTGTTCTCTGCCCTATTTCCCATGTGGGGTATATAATAGGTACTTAGTAAATATGTGCTGAAAGAATGAATGAATGAAGTCACTGCAAGGAATGCATAGACAGGTGCCTTTTAGAACGCCACGACTTTAATTTTTTGAAACTACATCGGTTCATATTTATAAAGTGAATAAAATCATAGATGTGTGAGTCTTCTTTCTTCTTCTTTTAAGTTTTAAGACATTTATGAAAGCACCTGAAATTGTAATAACAGATTCCAGAGGTCTTACAGCATGTTTTCAGTTGATGGTAATTGCCAGAAATAGTTTAAATAACATTAGAAGATTATGGTTTTGCTAAAGGACGACAGTATTTTTAAGACAGAAACTTCAATAATCCCATTTTGCTACTCCCTAAACCTTCAGAATACACAGTACTCACTGATGTTGAATTATTTACTAAAAACCTGCCCTTCTCCCCAAAAGCTCCATCCTAATATTAACAGCTGAGAAGTTATAGGCTTTTAATAATACCTCTAGAATGTTGGCTTAATAAATTAGGTTCTAAGAAAAGTGGCTGGGTTTAGTCAACAATAAATCAGATTATACTCTTTGCAGTAAAAGCAACTAAAACTCTGCTTATACATAAAAACGTAGACAGGTCTGGTGTTAACCAAACCACTGTCCACAGCTGGGCTCTATTTACAGTTAACACTGAACATATCTATATTTGAAGCTTAAAGAGCACAATGATGCAGTCTTTTGAGAGCAAGTTTTTGCAAAAAATCAGTGAGAAACTGCGCCTGAATCATCTTTATAAAGTTATATATTTTCAAAGGCTTTCACAGTTTTTTAATCATATGGATAGCCTCTTGACCATGGAGTTGGTACTAGAAAAAAGTGTTGGGAGTATTTTTTGCATAAATAATTGCCCTTCACAGTTCAGCTAAGGGTATAATCTGATTCAGCCAGCGGCTATGGAGACAGCTGGCCTGGCACCATCCGGGTTGGTGGATCTGCCTGAGTCTGGATCCAATGCCAGGCCCAGTGTATGCAGAGGTCTGCACAGTTATCCTGGGACGTCCTGGGTACCGTGAACGTCATTCATCTGGGCAAGGGCTCGATGAGGACACGGATCTCATCAGATTGGGATCTCCGTTTTTCTAAAGAAGATTTCTTGAGAGTTTTCTACCAGTTTCAGCTCAGCCGCCTCTGGATAACGAGGGGCTCACCGAGAAACAGGCCAGTAGCGTAGCTTCATGGACCACTGTGAAACCCGTGATCTTCTCTGAGCCTGCCTAGTGTCTTGGGCCACTGACGTGTCTGCCAGTTCTTCGGAACGTGGTTGATTAAAATGTCCCAGTTCCAAGTGTCCTTCCAGGCCCTGGGCTGCTGTCTCCTGAACAAGAATGTCTGCGCCACTGCAGACCTCTCGATTTTGGGATGACCTTGGATGGCCATCAAAGCCCAGATGAGGCTGTGTCCTGAGTGTGCTCCCAGCCCGCAGCTCTGGAAATGTGCTGTCCATTCCGTGAGCCCCAGAGCTCAGGCCCTGCCCCAGGGTCCCAGGCCTGGTCCCTGGGGACGGCCACAGATGGGGCAGAGAGGCCCCCCGGGCCTGCCTGATGCGGACGTCTTGATATCTAGGCACAGCATTTAACGCTTCTCTTTGTCTGGCTTATAAGTGGGCTTAGAAGTTAAGATGGCCTTGGATTCTATTGGTTTGTCCTTCTAGAATATTACACCACAGCAGTGAGGAGACATAGCCAGAGAACTGACTTCTCACAAGTGTTCCAACCAGCCTGGGGTGGAGCGTTCACGAAGTTCATCTCACTACACACCGGGAAGAAACCGAGCCACTTCTAGTTTTATCTGTTCTGACCTATCCATTGTGTTCAACTTAGCTGTGAGCATTTGCCTATCTGTGTGGGGGTCTGGACAAACTTCTGCACACGGAGCTGAGCATGCCACTGAGATCTGGGCCTTTCGCTGGAGCTAGAGGCTTACCTGGGTGGGCCCTCTGTGGCCCTGTTATTCTGTTATCCCTTGGATATGGATACTTGGCCTTAAGCTCCCTACCTGTGAACTGGTAAATGCGTTGAAGAAGACACGGCTTATGTCCTGACTGTTCTTCATGCAGTAAACACAGGACTCATTGTTTGTAATGATAACACCTTACACTTGTAGAGCTCTTCACAGAGTACTTTGATGTCTATGATTCTATTTAAACCTCACATCAGTACCAAGGGATAAGCGTTATCCTATCTTACTGATGAGGAAGCTCAGGCTCAAGAAGAGTGAATGATTTGGCCAAGGTTCTGAGACTGGAAAATGACAAGGCTTGGACTAAAACTAAGATATTCATAATTCAGGTCCAGAGTTGTTAACTCTATCATTGCCCCAGATGAAGGAGAAGTACTGTTTTCTGTTTTGAATCTTTGATTACAAAATAGTTTGAAATATTCCATAAAGGTTGGGACTGTGTTTGTTTTCCAACACTTGTCAAGGAACCTGACATAATCAGGTACTTAATCAGTGTTTGATGAATGAAACTGGTGAATGGAGAAATGAATGAGTGAGTATATTGAATGAGGAGATAAACCAGGCAAAAATCTATTAGTCTGCATTTGTATTGGAAAGTACTGTGTTTTAAAGAGTTTTAAAATGTGGCCATGTATGTATGGGGCATATGCCCTAAATCTTTCATTTCTTCTGACTCCCCAGCAATATAGAAGGTATGAATCCAGTTCACACCACATTTCTTAAACTTTTCTTAAATTTTATTGGACTCTGTAACCAAGATCAAAATTAAAGTCTGTTTCTAAATGTATTCTCTGCTTGTTTAAAATGACCTAGGAAGTATTTGGGACACAGTTTTGCAGTCTGATCCCTTATTGGACCACACCAATCACTGAATGAACATATCTGCAGCTAACTTTCCAGAATGGATCCTGTGGGAGATTGGGCTAGGCGGGTGGGAGGAGGGGGTGGATTTTATTCCCACTCTTGGGAATCTCAGCTCCTGAGCCTGTCTTACCTGTATTGCTTCCCCCAAACCCCATCATCAGAGTCATCTTTCTAGTTTATTCCAAGAGGGGTGTGTACGTGTGCATGTGCGTGTGCACGTGCGTGTGTGTGAGCGTGCGTGTGTGTAGAGTGGGGGAAATGGGAAGTGTGGCTCCCTTACTTTTCTGAATGCATTCATAAAGTCTTTGCTTGACACTTTTCCCTATTGAGGCTATTCACGGTCTTTTTAATGTTAACATGTCAGGGATTTGGGTGGTAAAGCCACTGTCGTTTTAAGTTTCTTAAAGAGTTAGTTTACATAGGTAGACAGTGTACATGAATTGATCGATTCAAATCGACTGTCTCTTGTAAGGCCTGTTTAAAGATAGTCAAAAAGCCCTCTTTAAAAATAAGAAAACAAATTAATCATGTAACGGTTTAGCAGATAAGTACAACCATTCTGTCAACTTCTAGACAAATGCTAGAATGGCTGGAGGTGATAGAGAGGACAGTTCTGTCTGGTCTACTCACTCTCTCTCTCTCTTTCAAATACTAACGTGGGCTGTGGTTGAGCCTATGTAGAAGCATCTAGAAGCGGTCATTCAAAATAGACAGCTATAGCTTTTGCCCAGGCCCTCAAGATGTTCTTCAGCTCTCCCAGCACGAGGGGCCTCGGAGGGGCCCGTGAAGATAGTGGCCCTTAGGGCGGTCCAGCTTCAGTAGGTGGGGGATGGTGGGGCAGCGCGCGCCGAGGAAGACCCCACGTCGTGGCGCATGCGCGGTCGTGTCTGGAAATCCCGGCCCGCCCTGCGGTACCTATGTCAGGATCGGCAGCTTCGTGCCCCTCCTGTCTGTGCTCCTGCCTTCCCTTCTGCCATACGCTGAGCTGATTCGTTGATGCTTTGCTCAATTTAGTGACTTTTCAGTTCTGATTTTTTCAGTAAAGTTCGTTGCGGAAGAAAGAAGGGCAAGAAGCACTGCTGACTAGTCCACGATTAATTCATCCCACCACAAATAAATAAACAAACAAATGTCTAATATAGATGGCAAAGTCTGGGCCTCCAAATATCTCATACCCAGGTCTTGTGGTTGTTAATCTGTCACATGTTGCTGAGACTTCTTCTGCCCGAGGGTGTGTTATGTCATTTCTAATATATTATGAGTGGAAACAAAAAAAATGTGCTGCTCAGGTCCTCGTCCTCCCTACTCCAGCCAGGGACACTTACAGCCACAGCCCTCGTGACTTCCCTCACCAGACCTAACTGGCACAGAGCATGGCACACAGTCTGTGCCACATCAGTGTGGTTTTTGCAGGAACAAAGAAATCTCTGGTTGTGTCTATAACTGCATCAAATTACATCGTAGAGTTGACTTTTTCTTATCACGGCCCTGGTTTTCCTTCTGCAAGAGGGGACCAGCAAAGCCACTGCGATGTGAAAGCTGGCCCGAAGCTTGGAGTGACTTCACGGTAAAGGCAGCCTCAGCCTCAAACCCAGGCCCAGTGGCAGAGATTCAAATGACAGGCTCCGCAAGCAACCGCCTAAGCCACAAACCAGATTAACGGTTTCGTGTGGACAGGACCTGGGTCCCACATCATCAGCCTTTTCCACCAGACTCTTGTAAACAGCTAGTGGCACTGTCAGCAGTGCCTCTGTCACAAGGAGGGGTGATGGCATGAGTCTCCAGATAGGGAGGCCGAGGGCTGGGGAACCAGCTCAGGATCTTAACTCCATCATTGTGTGGGGTTTTAATCTTTAATAGTCGGGGGGGTCTGTGCCCGCTACACCACATTCATACACACCTGCTAGGCCCAGCCCAATTGTCAGCCATAATGGCAGAGTCAAAAAATCCAGAGACTAAGCCTTTTAGAGTTTAGTGTTTCCACACTTAAGTGAAGGAGAGGTAGGTAAGAGCCCGTATTGGCTTCTGGTCTTAGAATGCCCCGTCTTTGTCCTCACAGCGAATCTTGTGAGCGTGGGTGAGAAGGAGTCAGGAGGGGGCTCCGGCCTGGGGTTCGACTTCAGCACAGTTGACCTTTGGGGCTGGGTTATCCTTTGGCGGGGGGGTGAATTTTTCCTGTGCACGTTGATATCTAACCACATCCTTGGCCTCTATCCACTAGTAGTTGTCAGTAACCCCCTCTCAGTCGTGACAATCAAAAATATCTCCAGGTATTTCCAAATGTCCCCTAGGGGTCAAAATCACCAGGGGCTGAGAACCATTGGAGTAGGGAGAGAATTTGGTGGAAAGACATTTACGTTATACCTGTGGTCTCTGGGCTGTATCCCAAGACCTGTGTATCACTGTCCTGAATTATTGTCTTGAAAAAAGCAGTGGTCCTCAGCACTGGGGTTGTCAGGGGATCACTGTTCATTGGGTGCAGCCCGGCGCTCAGCTCCCCTCTGAAGGCCACAGACAGGATTAGGTGCTTGGAAGGGAGAGAGGGGCAGGCGTTAGTTTACACCTCTTCCTTCCCTTCCCTGTCTTTCTCTGCCTTTGCATCTTTTCTGTGACACCTGGAATGCATGTTAAAATGCAGATTCAGAACCCTGCTCCCCAGAGATTCTGATACAGATGATCCGAGAGGGGGCCTAGGAGCTGCCTTGTTATGAGCTTCCCAAGTGACCTGGAAGGGATGTCGGAACAAACAAGCTCTCCCAGTCAGTCCGTCGAGGACACAAAAGTCCAGGAAAAAAAAAAAAAGAGAGAGAGATGACTTTAGTACAAAGCACAAAAATCTCTAGGAAAGATGAAGCTAGTAGATGTGGGAACCCCAAACACTGAGAACTAATTCACTCTATTCATTCGTTTGTTAGTCACTCTTTCATTCATTCATTCATTCATTCATTTATTCAACAAGTGCCTACTATACTTTAGGCATTAGGGAGTCAGCAGTGAACAAAATAGACAAAGTCCCGGCCCTCATCCTGTTTACATTTGCAGGGAGGGGCAGACCCTGAATTGACTCCGTGACTATGTAGTGTTAGCAGATGACAGTGCCGTGGAGAGAAATAAAGCGGGTAAGAGGTCAGGGAGGGAGGGGCTACAACTGTAAGGAGGTGGTCAGGGAAGGCCTCATTTCCAAGGTGGTATCTGAACGCCTTGCAGGAGGTAAGAGATGATCAGGCAGATACCTCTAGGGGCAAGTCTCCCACGCGGCGTCGCCGAGGCGGGAGTGAACTTTCCTGGTGTGACTGAGGAACAGCGAGAAGGTTCTGTGGCTGAAGCAGCGTGAGCCAGGGACCGAGCAGGAGGCGCCGAGGTGGGACGATTTGACTCTGAGGAACCGGAGAGGAATGCCAGAGTCAGATTTAAGATTTAACAGGATCCCCCTGGCCACTGTCGTGAGTAGGCTCCAGGGGGCAAGAGGAGAAGTTGTCATTACCAATAAAATTACAGCATGGTTTCTGCCCCATAGGAATTTTCCACGATTGTCGAGATAGAGCACGCACAACCCTAAGTGACAAGGAAGTGTTTGCTAAGTGACATGAGTAACTCAGGCCAGAGGCGTGCAGTGGGAGTCTGGCAGGCGAAGACATCCCTTCTGGGTGAGAGTCAGACTTCATGGACAAGCTGGGCCTCCTGAGAGGTGAAGGAGATTTTCTTAATTTAATGGTTATTTGATTTACATTTAGTAAACTGTAACGTCTACAGTATACGAGTTGCTACATCTGGTCATGTGTATACGCTTATGAAGCCATCGCCAAAATAGTACAGCTACCCGTCACCCCCATAAGTTTCCTTGTGGTTTACAAGGCAGGGTGGGAATTATCAGCAGGAACATAGCAAAGGCCCAGAGTCAGGGACTTGTAAGGGGCCTCTCTGGGACAGAGGGATGCTCACCCCGACTGTGCTGTGGAGTCAGATGAAGACCCCTGAGAGAGATGGCTGACACGCTGGCTTGAAGCAAATTACATGGGGCTCGAAACATGGAGTTTCAAGGATTAGGGCGCAGGGGAGCCAGCAGAACTGTTTAAGTTTGTTGTGGATTATGTCCAAACAGAGCTTATCCGCTAATAATGGCATCTTTTAAAAATAATAGCAAAACATCAAGTTTTGTTTGGGCACTTTATCTTTTCATAGTAAGTCCGAGCAAACATAGCCAAGTACATTTCTGCAGTATTTCATGCATACAAAATCAATTAAAGGTAAAAGAAATATTAAACAATTTCATAATTGGATAATTAACAAGCTTCTTAATAGCCTTATACTAATAAAGCTGCTTACAGATTGAAAGTAAATCCATTTGCCACCTGATGGTACATTAGAGTCCGCACATAAAAAATACATCTGACGAAGGTAGACTTTAATCATTTAAATGTAAAATTTCAGTGTGTCATACTAAGATCTTGATTACTGCTTCGTAGTTTTAAAGTCCAGCACTTTTTGGTGTGTCATGTTGAACAAGTACTTTAAAGTTAAGAGAAAGATTTTAAGGAGGTATCACAAATCCACGCTCTCATCCTGAGCTCTTAATCTATGTTGGAAGGATCCTCTTTCCCCAGGGCCTGGGCCAGGTTTTCAGGTTTGAAGATAGTTATGCTCATGTGAAATCTTCTTTCTCCATCTCCATCTCTTGGGCAGAGGTTGGCAGCTCCGAGGAGACACTGCCTAGTCGATGGCTCTGTGATTCTAAATGAACATACAGCAAAGGCCCTTTGTGACAAGGAAGCATTACCCACTCCTGTGGGAGAAATGGGAATACTTTTTAGTTGAGAAGCATCATATTCTCAGTTTCATGGAAATGAATGACTCAGATTAGTTCATCTCTTAATATAGAGAAGAAGGCTCGAAGCCATCCAGTCTAAGCTCAGGAATTCCAGGGACCCATTCTTATTCTGGTTTCTTTAAAGAAGACCTTGACTTATCCAGTGTAAGAGGTGGTTAACCGAGGATCAGTCCTAAATCACCCTTAATCCTAAAAGTGTTTGCTAAATCCTCCTGCATGAAAGTAGCCCTGAGAACATCACTGCTCTCATCCCATCATCTGTACTGCTAAATTATGTACAGAAGGCCATGGACAGGTACCGGTCCGTGGCCTGTTAGAAACCAGGCCACACAGCAGGAAGTGAGCAGTGGCCAGAGAGCAAAGCTCCATGTGTATTTGCAGCCGCTCCCCAGCGCTGAACTGAAGCCATACATGCCACAGCCTGTGGCTCTGCTGTAATCCAGAGCAGAACTGCACAGGCTGGGCAGTCACTACGTTCCAGGTTAATGTGGTTTCTTACGTAGAACACCTTTGCTGTGACAGTGAACATCTCTTCCTTGGGCACTTTTTTGGTCTCTGAACTCATTACCCAGAATGCCTTCCCATCCACTCTTTTTCACACGCTGGGATCCATGCCCGTGTGTGATCGTTGTTCCTGAGTGGAGTGCATTGGGCTCACAAAGCAGACTCACGGTAATGCTGACAAGTCTGGGGTCCACAAGTGGCCAATTAGGCCGGAAGGAAGTTTCTACTGAAATTTTGTGTGAATGAAGTAGGTCTGTTGGCTGCTTGTGAGTTCGGGGCCTGACCAAGTTGCTGTTGCCGTGGTGGTGGTTGTTATTTTGGTTGTCGTGGCCATGCCTGGAGCAAACCCTGATTGTAACACGCCCTGTGCCCTCTGTCATGCCCTTCGTTCTCCCCATCGCAACCACCTAACTTTGGAGAATGAGCCAGGCGTGTGTCCTCTTTGCCAGACAGAGAGAACTGCTCAGGGATGTTCTTCAGTACGAAGAGTATTAGTGACGATGGCGAAAGCCATGAGACGAGCAGAGGGACATCATAACATCGTCAGACAGTCTGAGTGATTCCCTGGCTTTTCTCTGAGGCAGCCGTAAGCCGTGTGTGTGCGCCTGGGAACTCCTGAAGAACCGGAGCAGAGGACACTGATGTTTAGCCATCAGTCCACCTGTCTCGGTGGATTGAGCATGGCGGCTGGGTGAGCAGAGTCTCACATGAGACCGGCTGGGTTCCCGTGATGCTCTGCGTTCCCTTGACCTTCCACCTCCTCTCAAGCACATGTGAAAATGGGATGTAGAGGTCAGGGGGTCGATGAGCATCTGGGAACCAAATCTTCCTGAGGAAGAAGTCATGTTCATTACTTGGCATTGGGTTCATCCTTAAATTTCAGATGTTTGAATTCTCCCTTCTGCCAGTGGTTAATTAAGATTTGGCTAAATAGTCTTGCTTTTTCTTCTGAAATTAGCAGGGTGAACAAAATATTACTTCTTGGAGAGACATTCGAATGCCTAACTATGAAGGGGAGTATTCGTATTCTTGGTTCAGATTCACCTGAGGTTGCTATTTGTTGTTTTGCAAGCTTTCACTTTTTCACTGTTTCCATTCAAAAAAGAGAATCATTAATATTGGGCCTTGGCTTTGGGGATAGAACTGCTGTGAAGACCACTGAGGTTCTTCAGAAAGAAAGGACACTGATGAGGAACGTGGCAGGAGGTGGGGAGGGGCAGAGGGAGGAGGAGGAGGGGGAGGAGGAATTACAGGCATGTGAAGGTAAATTCTACTGATCTTCTGAGAAGCCGCCCCTGTGGGGAGCAAAACATTGCATTCTCAGAGTGTTATCCGCCCTCCTGGCCTCATGGGACAGCATTTATGACGGAAGAAAAGTTTAAGAACAAAGTGGGAAGAAACCGCCTTTGAAGAACAGATTAAACCTTGTTGAGCTTGTCACTAGAGGCCTCTAGAATAATAAACCAGGAGCAAACATCAACAGGAATTTGTACGACACATGCTGGACACTGCTGCCTTCCTCACAGACCTGGAGGCTTTGGAGGGGTGCACTCAAGTTACTCTTTTGGCTAAAATCAAGTGAAAAATCACCCTGTCTTCAAAAGTGGCATTACCATTTATTGTGGAGCAACGTATCCCTCAGAAGGTGAAATGGGACAGAAAGCATCGAGGAACGGTAGTGAATGGCTTGGTTTCCCTGGGCAGTGGTTTTTGTTTTCTTGCTTGAGATCCATAGACTTTCTACCCTCATCATCAGCCTTGCCTCGCACATTGAAAGCTGGCTCTAGCTCTTGGAAAATCAGCATGCTACCTGCTTGCTGGGGTCTAACTTGGCTGGACCAAGTGTGTAGTGCCAGTCTAGGGTTTTCCTTTAGGCTGGTTTTCCTTGTTTCTTTGCTGATGAGCTGGCCTGATGGTAAAAACAAACAAACACCCCAAAATCTTTGCATATAAATATTAATTTCCTGGGAACTTAGGAAAAAGAGTAAGAGTATACTCTTATTCTTTTTGTGCACTGAGGCAAGAGGCTAGATAATCTGTTTTAATAGTTTAAGGAAAAGTTGGGTAAAAGAAGGATCACCAGGTAATGATGGACCCACATTAGCTTGTAAGAACAAATATAGTTGGAAAACCAAATTAACTCTAGACTTGAAAGAGTTTGTTTCCTAATGGTTGCATAATAGGTGATGAGCTCATTTAGGCAAAATAAATGCAAGATGGACTGAGATCAGCTTTGTTACTTGACTGCCTTAGCCTCAGTTGAATTGTCTTCCTTCGTTCATTTAGTTTTCATATATTCGTTGAGCCCTTGCTGTGTTGTAGGCACTATGTGAGACATGGGGGCTTAGACATGGAAGGAAAGACTATTTCCTCTTAAGAAACTGGGTCTAACAGAAATGGTTCTATACATAAAAACTACAGGCAATACGATAGCTCCTGGAATGGAGGTATAGAAAAGCAGGATAATCAGATTGGCATTTTTTTGGAAGGGGTGGTGGCAAGGTCAAAGCTAGAGTTAGGGAGACAGCACTGATGTGAGAAATGCTGAGAGCGTTATCATGACAGGGAGCAGGAGGAGCAGGGTCAGCTCAGGAGCTTTCAGAAAGTACCATCTGCCACGTCTGGTGATCGGATGGAAAAGGGGTAGACGTGGAAGGTACTGTTGAAATAAAGATAGGTGTAGGGACAAATAAAATTAATTTTGAGTTGTCAGTTAGAAGAAGATCCACCCAGGTGACGTTTTCCAAGGGGGCCTTTGGGTATAAGGCTCAGAGTTAAAGAGAGTTCAGGCGAGGATGGAGATGGAGCATTTCCAGACACAGGACACAGATGGCTCTTGAAGCCATGGGCTTGGCTGCCCTTGCCTGTGGGGAGAGAGATTTCATCAGAGTCTCTTAGATCAGTTGGCCAGAAGACATGTGAGTTAACCTAAGGGAGTCATTAGACTCTTGGGAGACCCTTGGGACACATGGCAGGATATCCGCTTTTCTGAAATGTCCCAAAAAGAAGTAGAAGAGCGTTTTCCTTGTCTTTTTGCAGGAGTCACGAATCAGACGGATTCACGTGTTGGAACATTAACCTCATTTATTTCTAATCTTTCTTCTGAGAAACTTTACCAGTTTCCTCGGTAAAGTGTTTTCTTGAATTCCTCTTTATGGCAGATGTGGGGTAAAAACAAATCTGTATTATTTTTGAAAGATGAGAGTGTTTTGAGCACAGAACCTTTAAGCTCAAACATTTAGGATGGAAACATTGCCCGGGTACCCCACTGGCCCATTTTCATATGTGCTGAAATGAAAATTGGGACTTTAAAGCTAGAGATTTGACTTGAGGTTCCTACCTTTTTCTGTTTAAGTATTTCCCGAAGCCACAGGATGGATCAGGACCAGATGGTCCAGATGTCTTTGATGCTCGTGACCTAGGTAGCACCTTAAGTCCTTCCTTCTGTGGGTCCAGGTGTCCTTGGTGCCAGCTGAACCAGTGGCGCTCCCCTCATCCACGTGCTGGGGCCACCACCGTCCCTCTGGTGTCGGTGTCAGGAAAGCATAGTATGTGTGAGTCATCCACGGTTCTAAAGCCTCCTTCTCTCTCTTCCCGTGTTTATTACTACTCTGCCTTGAAGCAGTATTCTCATTACTCTGGCGCTTGCAGAAAGCTGTGTCTGTGGACCAGTCCTCTTTGAAGTTTCCAGTTGCACTAAAATATTTACAATGTGTGGACAAGCACTTGAAAGGGATTTTGATTTCCCTAGGACGTAGCTCTTTCTTGACTTACTGAGGCCTTTGGATAATAACAGCTCACAGAAGGTTTTAGGTCGGGGGTGCTTAAATCAGGGGACGCCTCTTCGACATCCGTCAGCTGTTGCATACTCAATAAAGAACCAGTGTCTGTTCCACTCCGGCTGAGGCGGTGGTGAGATCTTTGCTCCTTCCCGGCTGTCTGTGGCCATGTCGGGCACACTGGTGGTGAGCTCGGTGGCAGCATCGTTTTCGCGGATGGTTTTGCTGGTGACCCAGGAACTGGGAAGGGAGTGCTAAGCTTCCTGTGTGTGAGTGTGTGCTGATTGGTTCTGGACTAGAAGTAGCAGCAAAGGGACATGGCACTTGGTAGTCCAGGAACCAGGAGTGTCCCCTGGATCGTGAACTCTCAGAGGACCAAAAAAGTTCTGATGCCTCCTCAGAGCCTTAGCCTGGTGCAGGGCCTGGCACGTTGGAGGCCAAAATACGTTATTTGTTAAATGTTAGGTGAGCAGCAAATAGCAATAAGCTTCAAGGGAGAGTAGCAAAAACCAAGAAGAAAAGTGAAAAGGAGTCCTCGGAACCAGGCGTTGGCCATTTCTGTAGAGTGGATGTCACATCCAGCTGCAGATGTCAGAGTCAACCCCAGATCCTGCAAGGCTCTAAAATAAACTGTGACGTGTGGAGGAGGCTGGCCATGCATCTGTCACCTTACCCGACACGTCTTCCAGGCGACTGGGTTAACAAAAAATAGTCTAAATAAGCAATTAATGGGAGGCTTCTTGAAACCAAATAGTTTGGCGCCTTGAAAGCATGAGCTGTGGGTTGCGGACAGCTTTAGAACGCCAGTCTGATTTCTCCCACCACCTCCAGTTCTGTAGTAGAATGTGGAACTAAATGAATGAAGAAACAACTACAGGGTGAAATACCAGGCGGTCATTAAAATCATATTTTCAAATGACATTGGTTGATAAGGGAATATTCTCATTATGTAACATTATGTGAAAAAGCAAGAAACTATATGTTGGCCCATATGGGGGCCCCAATAACTTCTTTTTGAATAAACAACCGTTTCCCAGATGAATGTGGTGAAAACTTTATGTGTTGGCGCAAAAAAAATATGAGTCCATTGAAGAGTACGGCTTTTCGGCTCTTTGTTAAATGGAAAATGGTGGGCTAGTGGAGCTTGGTTTCTCTGTCTGAAAACTGAGGTGAGGTCGTCTGCTCCAGAGCTGTCCCTAATTGTTCTTCGGGGCCCCACGTGCTTCGAGCTGTGGTCAGAGATTCTGGACAAAGCAGAGTCGCTGAGGAGGAACCATGAGGCCGGTCTCATGTGGTCCGCATCACTTCGCCAGGCAGAGTTGATCGACCTTGACCTCCTTTTGTTTCCCATCATTTTATATGACTGTCTTGAGTTTCTACCTCCTGAGTCACTCTTCGTGGCTGCTGTGTGGAGAGGCCTCTTGATTTATTAATCAATTAATCAGTGCATGCCGAGGAGCTGTTCAGGGTAGTTAAACAAGGAAAACAAAACACCGGAGACCATAATCAAGGTGGGCTGTAATTAAGGGCGACCCTCCCACCGCTGTTCTTCCCGCCGCCCCGGCGCCCCACGCACCTCCCTCACCCACAGCTCAGCCAGCCCCGTTCAGGCCTGGTGGGGCTTGCACCCCATAAAAGCGGACAGCAGATTTCAGAAAGGCAGATTTACTTCTGATGTCCTCGAGCAAAATAAGCTTTGAGATCAGCCTCATCAATGATTTGCAACAATTGTTGAATCTCAGAAGTTCAGCCAGGCTCCAAAAATGACATAGTGGCTTGTTCATACTTAATGATACGGTACCCTTCTGTCCCAGTGTCCCCACAAACAGCATCACGGAGCAGGAAGGACCTGGCAACAAAGATAGGCCATAGCCTTCTTGTGACAGATGGGAGGTTCTGTGAGGCTAAGTTGTCCAAGGTCACACAGCTGATTCATAACAGAAATGGAACTAGAACCCCCAAATTTTGAGACCCAGTTAACACACCTAGTGCTTATTTTTCTATGCCATCCTGTTTTCCTGGAAAAATAAAAGCAATGTACATGAAAGAAATAATCCTCATGGAATTCATTTTCTGATTTCTTTTAGACACGGGCATCTGAGCTAAAGAGTTTTTAATGGTAGTTTTAGAAGAAGTTTATAGGGAAAAGGACTTGGACTATTTTGTCAAGGAGATATTTTCCTTCTGATCCATCAAGATATCAGATACGTGGGTGCAGGCATGGCTGGCTCGCCACGGGCCCAAGGTCAACAGAGAGAATCTGCAGGGGTTTGCTGGGCAGCTGGAGCTGGCTGGATCCCTGGTCGAAAGAAAATCTGTTTAGCTTGGTTTTCTTCCAATGGCACTTAGCGCACAGTGGGTCACGAATAGCACCTCCATTTGTTACCAACTTTCGGTGGTTTGCAGGGGGCCAGGGCCACTGTGCATCTGTCCAAAGTGACTGCACTCAGCCTGGTCCTGCCTGGACAAATGTCTGTGTCTACCCGAGGAACACCTTGGGCGGATCCAGGTACGGTTATAATTCTTCAGTGGACACAAGTAGAGGAATCTGGAATGTGTTTATTTGACTGACCTGGTAAGGAGGAATATATATATTTTAATTCCTTAAAGTCTCTACTATAAAAATCTTTCATTTGTCAGATATGTTTGTCAGTTGGACGCTCTCTACCAGTCTGGTGCTCATTTCTGATGGATGTCTATCAAACTCTGTGAATGCACCTCGGGCTTAACTTATAAACCAGCCCTCTGATATGCACTTACCAGGCCTGAGTTATAGGCTCTCCTTTTTTTCTGCTTGTGTGTTCTCCAGGATCCTGCTTTCTCGGCTGTGATTCACGACAAGCTCCAGGTCCCCAACACCATCCGGAAGGCATGGAATGACAGAGACAACCGCTGTGACATTTGTGCCACGCACCTGAACCAGCTGAAGCAGGAGGCTATCCAGATGGTGCTGACCTTGGAACAGGCAGCTGGCAGTGAGCACTGCTATGATGGCTCACCTGGCTCACCCCCGCCCCTCTCCAATATCCCCGCCCTGGTGGGGTCCCGGCACATGGGTGGTCTCCAGCAGCCCAGGGACTGGGCCTTTGTGCCCGCCCCCTATGCTTCCTCCAACTACACGGCCTTCGTCACCAACAAGCATAGCAGCAAACCCAACAGCCTCGGGGTCAGCAATGGGGCTGAGAAGAAGGGTGGATCCCCAACCCACCAGGCCAAAGTCAGCCTCCAGATGGCCACCAGCCCCAGCAATGGGAATATCCTCAACTCGGTGGCCATCCAGGCTCATCAATACCTGGATGGCACCTGGTCCCTGTCGAGAACCAATGGGGTCACCCTGTACCCCTACCAGGTAAGTCGTCTCTGAGTAAGGAAAAGCAGGGTTAACTAGAGTCAAAGCAGAGAAGTGGGCAGCACTGCCTGTCTCCTCTCTGGTCCTTCTGGGGAGTCCCAAATGGCCCCACTGGACATTGCTAAATAACCATCAAATGTGTGAGAAAACAGTTATCCCTAATAACGCTTTGCTTCCATTGTCTGCAGCGTCTAAAAGAGGCACAGACACCCTTCCTAACCTGTCCCACCTTGATGGACCCCACTCCTTTTTCACTTGCAACTCACCTTAAACATTATTGCAATTAGTTTAGCAAATGTGTTTTCCTTTTCTTGTTGTTTTTTTTTTTTTCCAGTTATATAAATTAGCACATACTCCCAAGTTTCCCTAGAGAAATAAGAGAGCAGGTCTTAAATCTGCCAACGGATCTAAAGAAATTCTCTTAAATTTTTCTCGGTTGAGTTTTCTGTGGGATGAGGGTTGGGTTTACCATCTGCGTTCTCCACGTCCCCTGCATCAGTCACGTGGGGAGCAGCCGAAAGCTTTGACCACCACTGTGGCCACACAGGTGGCCAGGCTCATGGAGTGTATCAGTCAGGAGAGATAACTGGTGTAACAAAGGACCTCAGGTTATTTCTTACTCGTATCTCTGTCATATCTGGCCTTCCACCATGATATAGGAACCCAGGCTCCTCTGTCTAGCATGTCACCATTTTCCAGGGGCCTCAGAGCTTTCCACCAGGTCTTGTATGACTGTCCAGAAAATGAGGGAAGAGCGAGAATACAGAGGTTCTCACAAGCGACTCTGGGGGGGAGTATACATAACTCTATCTACATTCCACTGGCAAGAATCCAGCCTCCTGGCCCAGCCTTCCCTCAGGGGAGGCTGAGAAAATTCCTGGTAACTTTTCTAGATTGCGAGAAGGAATATAGATTGTTTTTCTTGATATCTTGCAAGAAAATGGGGAGCATGGATCATTATCTTAAGAAACTGGCGTTCTTGGACTGCCAAACATTGCATTTACTGAGTGCTTTGTAGCTTACAAAATATAACACACACATCATTTAACTTAACCCCACGATAGGTCTTCGAGGGAGGCAGATGTTAGATCTTCTTTCTGATGGTTCCTTCTGTGACCTGTGGCCACACAGGTAGGGACAGAACCTGCCTGGGGAAGGAGTTTCTCTACCACAGCGGCCTCTAGTATCCCCACCGACCCCCAACCAACCTCCTGGCCATGCCTCTTCCAGATGTGGCTCCTTTTCAGACATGGCACATCAAGGAAGAGGTCTTGGATTTTGACCTGTAGGGGTTTAGCTGCCGCAGCTTTACTTTTGGGCAGAGTTTTTGGGTTGTGGATATAGATGCAATAGGAATCGGTGGCACCTGGGTGAGGCCTGATGATTGTCACATAACCACCTAGAGTGGGGACAGAACGGCTTCTTTCCATTGTTGAATAACATGCTTTTTTTGCTTGCAATTTTAAAATTGACTGTTTTTAAAATTACAAAAATTAATACATGTCTGTTGTAAAATAAAGGAGATATGAAAAAGTTTAAGTAAGACTTTAAAAAAATCAACATCAGCCAGAAATAGACTATGTGACCTTCGGGTACATTTCCTCCAGGTACTTTACACACACACAGTTTATACAATCGTGATTATATTCAATTCTGTGATCTGCTTTTTGCTTAATATACTGGGTGCATTTTCTCATGCCATTATATATTTTTTCTAAAATATGATCTTTAATGGTGGCATAATATTCCATTATATAAATACTATCCATTATACGGATATGGCCTAATTTATGTAACCATGCATCAATGGACAGAGTTAGGTTTTTGCTGCTCTCAGTAAAACACCTGGCACACATCCTTCTGCCCGGGCCATATTTCCCACACATCTCTGGTTGTGCTAGCCACATGCTCCTGTTACACAGACAACTCACATTTCACCATCTAGGGCCACAAAGCCCTTGTAAGATGCACCAGGTGCTGGTTAGAGGACTCAGCGGCTGCACAGCGCTGATGAGTGAGGACAGAAGAACTTGGCATTGGTTCTCTCCTGTAAAATCTTCCAAGAATTGGGAAAGCTGAAGACGCTACTTCAAAGCAAAGTGGGGGTTATTGGTGCATTTCTTTTACTTGTGCAATAATTCTTTCTGCTCTTCCTCTTCTTCTCTCACCTCAGTTAAAAAGAATTTCTTGTATAATAATGAATGTTTATTAAGCTCTAACAAGTGCCAGACACTATGTTAGGTGTTGGACAGGGCTCCTGCCTGGGCTGGACACCCAGGTTTCTGTCCTGCTGCCCTTAGGGGTTGAGGCAGGTGGCTGTCCCCTTAGAAGCCAGGGAAGTGATTGTAAAGGTAGAGAGATGCCTAGACTGTTTTGAGGACACACAGAAGAGCTCGTGATCGGGCAAGGGTGGGTTGCTGAGGCCTAAAGCCACATACAGCAATGAGTCACACAAGCCACCAAGTAGAGTCTGTCCTGGGTATATTCGATTGCTACTTTCCAGCTCCAGAACAGACTAATTCATGTATTTCCCCTGAGTAATAGTTAAAGGGATCAGAGGAAAGCCCCCTGGGATTAAGAGATTTGGTGCTGGCTGTGAATCCGTGTCCCTGTGTCGTGGCAGTGTCATCCTGGCGCCCTGGGGCGGGGGCTCGGGGTCTGGCCAGACTGAACGTCTCCTGTCATGGGCATCTCCCTGCATCAAAAACACTGCAGCTCAGCGTCCGGCAGAGATGGCCGGCTGCTCCGAAAGCTGACCTCACTTTTCCTGCTCACCGAGATGCCCACAGAGCAGGGGAGCCTCTGGCTCAGTGCCAGGGCTGGTCCCTGGACAGAGAGGCATCTAGTCTTTGTTGTGCTACTGAGGGTTCTATTTTGTACTTACAGCCCAGAGCCATCAGATGTGAGGGAGAGACGACATTGCCGTTTAAAAGCAGGGAAAATGACACAGATGAGGCCAGGCTTTCCAACAGTGGCAGGCAACGCCTTCACACGAGCAATAGAAATGTCCCTGAGGCCCCTCACGCCCCTGTTACCCACAGCACTGTGTGACAGTCTTCAGCTGTCCTCCAGAGAAAGACTTGCTTCTCTTAGCTTGTGGGCTTTCGACACAATCTCTACACCTATGGGAAAGCAGAAAATGCTCTAGACTCTTCATCTGACCCCATGAGTTCCAACTTTGGAAAGACAAGTCTGGACTCCAGTTCTTTGAATCAACCATAGATTAATTACCTCTGTTGAGTGGCAGCTGCTGATTTACATTCATTACGGTAAATGAACTGCAGGAAAAACTGCACACAACACACCCTGAATCATAGAATGGTATGCTTCTAATCCAGCATCACAGAATCCAGTCCCGCTGGATGCTAAGTGTCGTTTGCATCACGATAGGAGGTTTGAGACAATCCTGCCTCGTTCAAGGTCATGGCTCCGTCAATTGTTGAACCTCAGTTTAGCAGCTTAACATCTTAGTCTAAATCCTGACCTACGAAATCCCTACCTTGTAAGATTACTGTGGAGAACAGCAAAGGAAAAAAAATGAGACTACTTTATAGCTATAAGGCAGGGATAACAATTCTCTATTTCAACCCCCTCATTTGCCAGACGGGAACCCCGAGGCTGAGTGATAGGAAGTTTCTTTTGTTCAGTTTCCTGAATCTTAGTTTGATCTCTTCTGCTGGATTACAGACTCAATGAGGACATGGGTCCATTTTATTCCCATGTCCCTCACTGCAGCTAATGTGCATAAAAGTGGCTGCATATCAGAGAAAGCTTCCATTGCAGAGAAACACTAAATGCATTTCTCAGGACTTGCCCTAGATTTAGGAAAAAATTCCAGGCCAAAAGACCCATCCAGATCCTAAAATTTGGGGTAGAAACCACCAGTTAATTGGCTCCAAGCTAATCTTTAACCTAAAGTATCTTAATGATACTCCATAAATCCTTGAATGCAATGAATAGGATCCAGGTGGCATTTTGATGGTGCACTCAATACAGGGACGTTTGAAAGGGTAGAAAAACTTTATTTCATAGGATTTTGAGACTTGACAAGAAAACTCAGGAAGATGTTAGATTCACGCAGAAGTAATAAATCCATAATGGACCCTCAGTGTGATAAAGTATTCAAGGTGCATTCCTCAAGTTATAGGAAAACGTTTTTGGTAAAAATGATCCCGCTTTCTCCAAAAGCATCTGTTGAAATCCGTGTCACAGGCCAAATGCTAGACTAGATTCTGACCCTGATGTCAGGGTCAGGTGTCTCTATTATATCTTTAGAAGTTAATTGTGCCTAGAATGCACAGGCATTTCTAGGAATGGGAGTCTACTTCTTCAGCGATGGGCAAGAGGGACAAAGTAGCAGCACCAACTCAAAATTACAGGGTTTGCTCAACTGGAGGACCTCTGCGGCACCTAGACCTTGCTCCTCAGAGGTCAGAAGCCTTGGGAGGATGTGGTGCTGGCCCTTTTAATTTTTGGAGGCCTTCCTAGTGCCCCGTAAGAGGAAGGCGACAGTGTGGGAGGATGGGTCGTACTTTAGTTCTCAGAAGCTTTGTTTATAATGGATTCACGGAACCTAGAAGCATGTGTTTAGTGTAGCTGATGCCCCGGGAATGAGGTACGTACACCTGTGCTCCCTCCTCCCTGGACCACATTTCAAGGAAGAGCCGGGGCAGGTGTTTGGAGAATTCCCATTCACATCCTCTGCTCAGCTATCTGTCCCCCTGAAATATGCAGAGTGTCCTTTCTGGGCCAGTCCTGGTGTCAGTTTGCTGCCCACTTGCTGCTCTCCTGCCCAGCTAGAGTAATAGCATAAGATGTCACAATTTGACAAATGATGGCATTGGAAAGATTTTTTTTTTTTTTTTTTTAGCATCAGGGGTTTTTGTTTCCTCCTGTTTATAGACAGTCAAGGGACTATTATTTATCTTTTTGCTTTCTGACAAACCATGAACACACAAAAAAGGGAACCAGTTTGTGTATTCGGTCATGGACAGAGCATTTCTCGAGGAAGTGGTGCTCAGGGTGAAATGCCGATGGGGTTGTCATGTGGGCAGCACCCTGGTCTGAAGCGAACACCCAGAGTTCATCAGGAAGTTTCAGAAGTATTTTTGTCTGGTTATTTCCTTGGTGTGGTAGGCTGCATAAGGCTCCCCCTCCCCACCAAAGATGCTCATGTTCTGATCCTTGGAACCTGAGGCTCCATCACTTTCCATCATAAAAGGAGTTTGGCAGCTGTGTGGTCTGAGAGTTCTGAGAAGCAGAGACCATCCTGCATTATCCGGGTGGGTCCACGGGGTCTTTATAAGAGGGAAGCAGGACGATGAGAGTCAGAGAGATGACATGGATGGAAGCAGAGAGAGGAGAGAAGGCGCTCCACTGCTGGCTTTGGAGAAGGAGGAGGGGGCCGCCAGCCAAGGAGTGAAGGCAGCCTCTAGAAGCTGGAAAAGTCAGGGAATCAGATTCTCTCCAAGAGCCTCCAGAAAGAACCAGCCCTGCGGGCCCGTTTTAGGCTTCTGGCCTCTAGAACTTTGGAGCATAGAAAATAGAGAATAAATTTCCGTTGTTTTAAGCGGCTCCCTCTGTGGTTACCTGTTCCAGCAGCAACAGGAAACTGACACACCTGGTGAGCATTTGGTAGCTGGGAAGCTTGGCGGGAGAATCTTGCAGACTGAGGAGTCGCTGTGGAAACCTGCAGAACGGCCAAGAACATGGGATTTTTTGATCCCACAGGATGAGCTGCATTGCCCTGTGCATCAGACAGCACATTATCAAGTCCGATTATTTCATCTGGGCGCCTCCACAGAATGAGGGCTTACTCATACTGCACGGCTGGTTTGCAACAGTCTCAGATTTCCCTATTGTCACAGCATCATGACAGCAAGCACACCACAGCCTCTCCTCTGCCCCGCATCACAGCTGGTAATTAGCATTATGTAAGTCTCTCACACTGTTGAAACTGCAGAAAACCTGCCAAGCTGGGGGCAGGAGAGGGGCTAGAGAGACTCGACTGGATCATCTGCAGAAGGAAACTCATCTTCTCTGTAGGGTCTGCTGACCTCATAAAATGGCCTTTCACAGAACCGCCCCAGTAATAACTCTGAACCATCACGAGGCTCGAATGCCTTTGAAAGCACTTTGTGGAAGCAAATGTGTTAGTTGGTATCATTTTTAAATTTGATGGGCAGGAGACAGCACTGGAGATTTGGGAGCAGGGGAATGGAGAAAGTCCAGGAATTCTCACTAGAATCACTTGGTGGCTTTAAAGAAATATCAGTGCCTAAGCCACACCTCAGACCAATTCAATTAGGATATCTGGAGGTGGCACCCAGGCCTTAGTTTGAACTGCCAGGGACAAAAACCACAGCTTTAAAGAAGAGTTTATCTGGCAGTGGTGTGATAAGTATAGGGAAGGGAGCAGGGAAGATGACAGATAGATAGATAGATATAGATAGATAGATAGATAGATAGATAGATACATACATACATACATACATACATACATACATACATACATACACAGATAATAGAGAGAGTGTATATTAGTTTTCTAGAACTGCCATAACAAATTGACCACAAACTAGGCAGCCTCAAACAACAAAAATTTATTTATTCTCATTATCCTGGAGGCTAGAAGTCCAAAATCAAGGTGTTGGCAGGGCCATGCGCCCTCTGAAGATTCTAGGGAAGAATCCTGCCTTGGCTCTTCCAGCTTCCGGTGGACCAAGGTGTTTCTTGGCTTGTGGCTACATCACTCCTACCTCTGCCTCTGTCTTCACATGGCCTTCTGCTCTGTGTTTCACTCTGTGTTCTCTCGTCTTACTATAAGGACACTGGTCATGGGATTTAAGGACTATCCTCATCCAGTATGGGCTCATCTCAATCTTTAACTAATCCAATTTACAAAGACCTTATATCTGAATAAGGTTATAGGCCATGAGATTCTGAGTGGACATGAATTATTTTGGGGAGACATGATCCAACCCACTACAGATGATAGAGATGACTGATTATATATATATGATAGATGATAGAAGATAGATAGATGATAGATGATAGACAGGTGGATGGAAAGTGAAGATGCTAGTAAGGAGGGGAGGCACACCGTGCTCCTTTCTTGATGAACCATTTCTGAATAAAGAACAGATACAGATGCTTACAGGTGGCCAGCACTGGAGGTTTCCTGTTCATGTTCTTTGGTTGGAGAGAAATGAAGGGGTGGGGAGAAGATAAAAGGTAACACAAAGATAGTGAGGAAAGTGCTATAGCCACAGACGACTTTACACAGATGGAGAATACTTCGAGGGCTGAAAAAATGAAAAAAATTCTCAGAAACACACATGGGTGTTTTTGTGGAATAACGGCCTCCTCTGTACAGGTTAAAGGTCAATTTGTGCTTTCACAACCATAAGAATAGATGTAAATAGCATTTATTGGGATGCTACCCAGGGGTAGGTCAATTTAAGAGGAGGGCCTGATCTGACCAGTGCTAGAAGGGTCCTATTCCTTTTCTACCAAGCTGATAGTTTGGATTGAATTGGTGGGATTGGCTGTATCTTTGTTTTTCTTCTTTAGGATTATTTCTGGGCCCCAGAAAGAGGCTGGAAATAGTGGGTAAGGTGCTATGCCCCTTCCAACCGTATTTCTTAGTTGCCTCTCCCTTTTTTGAGGGGGTAGGTAGGGTGAATGGTGAGAAATGGTAGGATCATGGCCCTCATCTCACAAACATGGGGGACTGACTGACCTCTCCCTCCAGCTCTCCCAGGCCGGGCTGGGGTGGAAAGCAGAGCTGAGAATCACTGCTCGAGGGCGAGAGGCGAACTCATGGGTAGAGAGAAGATTCTCTGGATGTAGATTCTTTTTCACGCTTACCTTTTGTTTGGGATACCTTCCCCAACCTCTCTCATTTAAGCCAGCCTCTCCAGTCTTGGTATCCTCAGGCGAAATATTTGCTTTCTTTATAGAGTTGAAGAAAAGAACCAAGGAATACCCACTGTCCACAGTGACCTGGCTAAGGGAGTAACAATAGCCTACTGTTTTTATTTTTAAATGACAAAATAAACAGATTTTTTTTTAGAAAGTCTGAGGCTGATATTTATCAGTGATTTTATCCAAGTCTCAAACAATGAGGGACTGAGCGCTGGATCACGCTAGGTTTGCTGCTCATGCACCAGAAATAAAAGCCCAGCTTCCTGCTCAGTGTGTGACATCGAGAAGGCTCCGTAACTGCTATGTGTCTGTATTGTCTCCTCGGCAAAATGGAAAGTCGCAGAGCCTTTATGGGGATTCTGTGAGATAACATATGTTGACTACTTAGCACTGTGTCCGATGCGTGGTAAGCCCTCAGTTAAGTGACTTGAAACTTGAGTGTCATCTTCTTTTAGTCACCTCAGACTCATGTGACTCCAGACTGAATGGAATCAGGGCCCTCTTTTGCAATAGAAGAACCAGGGGGAGATGAAAAAGCAACACAAAAGCCATGTATGAATATCAGAAACATACAATTAACGTTACCCAGCAACTCAGAAAACGTCAGCCAACTCTACGTAGAACCGGAAACCACCTTTCCATGTGTGCGCCACATCTCACGTGAGAAGGTCAGATTCTAAGTAGAATGACCTCATCCCACCAGTAAATAAATTGATAAAATATTGAAAGGTCCATGGTCCAATTTTTCTCTGTATTTAAAGACCATTGTAAGGGAAGAGGGGAGGCAAAATACAGACTTGAATCATTTAAAATTCTACAGCATAGTAAGGAGGTAGCATTTATAATAATCTAAAAGAATAAAACCTCATTACTTTGGAGTTAATTTGAAATATCAAATAATTTAGGCCTAGATCATGATTCTTATTGCATGAACATGTTGAAACAGAATACTCGGGTCATTTTTGCTTTTTCTAGTTATGGTAAAATACATATTTTTATATTTTACATGCCTATGGTAAAATATAATTATAATATAGTTTCTTTGTTATTATTCACATATATCTTTGTAAAACATAGATACTTCTTTTAAAATTATTATATAATTTGCATTCTTCAATAAATTAGAACATTAAAGTCTCCTCCTTACCTATCCCACCCCAGGCATACACCTAATTAATTTCAATTTGAGATTTTACTGTGTTAACAGTCTTTAGCGTGACAAATTAGCATGCTTCTATCTTACAGGGGTATTTGTGAGGATTAGTTAATGAGTCATATATTTCATATGCCTAAGTCATTCCCGGGGAGTAATTTAGGTGTTTAGGAAGCATATTAGTCACCAGTTTTTAGGACTCTGGAGACCATTTAGTGCATTATGGCTACACCAGTGGCCTCCAAGAGTTCATATACCCTTTCTGAAGCCGAGATTGGTGGGCCTGGGAATGGCTGAGACACTGGAGCAGAAAAAAGGGCCATGAAAAGCAAACATAGCAGCAGTCACATCTGTGTCCCAGACTTCGATCAGGAGTTCTCTGATTATATAACACATCTGAGCTGGTCGACAGTTTCTGTCGCCTTAGCCAGGTGGCTTGCCGTGTTCCCTGCGGGTCAGGCTGTGAGGAGCAGCACCAGTGGGATGATGGACTCGTTAGCCTGTTTGTGACATGCTCCCCTTTCTATAAAGCCACTGGGCCTCAGAGGCGCCAATGGAAGCAAGATGGGAAGGCTGCCCCTGCGAATTAGCGATGACAAGTAGAAGCCCAGAAATGTCAAGAGACCTGCCCAGCAAGGACATGCTAAAGTTGAGAGTCCAGCACCATTTCCTGGGGACTTGTCCCCACCCCCACCTTCCCAGAGGGAAGGGGGCCAGATCCTGGGGAGGGCCACCCATAGCTTTCTCCTTGGGGGATTCTGTCCCTAGGATTTACAACTCAGGTTTCATGTTGTCCTGGTCTACACAATAGTGCAGAAATAACTGCCCTGTGTCACATCTCACCAGGTTGGGGAGGCCTGTGGGGACAAAGCTTGAGACAAAGATGGGCCAAAAAACTAAAAAGGCTTTGTTAGCAATGCTGCCATCTAGTGAGACATACTTTAGCTTACTTAAGAAGCTGATTTATAATAGGCCTAATATTTATAATCTCTTCACAAATTATATTAACTTCTTAAGATTAATAAAAGGGAGTGGGGCCATTTCCTTGCCAATAATGTGGTCTTTCTAAAAATTAAATTGATTGGGATAACCTTGGTTAATAACATATAAATTTCAGGTGTACAACATTATAATATGACATCCATGTACTCTATTAGTGTGGTCTTAATTTAAGGAATAATCGATGTTTAAATTCGACGTCCTAATACATACGCTTTAGAAAGGACCTTGTCACCTGAACAGATCTTCAGTGAAAATGGGACTTGGTTTTAGCAGAGTGGAACAAACAGCCAGATCTGCGTGTAAAATCAGGCTCACCTTCTTATTAGCTGAGTAACGTTTTAACCACGCAAAACCTCCATATTCTCTTCTATCCTAAATATGTAGTATCCTGAGATTGCTGTGAAGATGAAGCTCGTTCATTCTAAAATATTCTTTTTGAGTTCTAAGCACTGGATGAAATGAAATCACACACACATGCACGCACACACGCACACACACGCGCACGCACAGACACGCGGAGTTGCTAAATGACATTGCACACTAAGGAATACAAAACCCACACAGATGGCTGCTTGCAGAGCATGGCTCTCTGCCCTTCCTGCAGCTGAACCACATGCTCTCAGGTGAGGCGTGCAGATCTGGAACAAAGCACGGGCCCTGGAAAATAGCGGTGGAACCGGTGCATCGGATGCATCCCTTACACCTGAGCGTGATACAGCTCAGCTTTTAGCCGCCGCCTCAGGATGAACCTCATCATGCAAACTGCCCTCTGCAGCCTCGAGATTCATTCGGAGCCCATTTCAGCTGAGAATGTGGCTTGGAATTTTTGTTGAAGACCACAGTTTTGTTTCCCTCGAAGGATAGATTGTACTTTCTCATCTAAATCGTGCTTTTGATAGAATGCAAACACTTCGAGGGAATAACTGCCCTGCTGAGGCTGGGTGGCCCATGCCCTCCAAACGCTCTGTCCAGATAACCAGTGCTTAGTCACAGTGGATGAAACTGGCCATTTATAAGCAGCAGTCACGTAGTTGGGTCCATTAGGAGGGACAGGTATTGGGGACATGCAGATCTCATCCACAATGAGTAGAGAAGACGAACGGTGGTAGCTGATGCTTTCTAGAACAAGTGAGAAGCAGAAGGTACTGTCTTCTCATCAGTGTAGTTTTGAAGCTTTACTGACCTAGAAAAGGGCTGTAAATCTACTTGCTACCCAGGAGGTGGTACACCACCTCTTTCCTGGACTATAAAAACTTGCAGGAAGTGTTTCCACCATTGAAATGGCATCTGCTTTGGGAAGACTGTGGGGGTGACAGAATGCGAAGAACTAAAACTCTTTCCATTTCCACTTTTCCCACTAACATCGTGGCCTTGGGCAGTCTCTCCATCCGCAAAGAGAAAAACGCAAGTCCCCTTCTGCTCTCAGCTTCGTCAGCCTGTGAGCAGACGCCTTTGAATTTTTAACATTTCACATTCCCACTGTCAGTGTGCTCATCCTTATCTGGTTTTGTCTCCAAAGTTACCAAATTCGCTGTCTCTTAACTCTGGGAGCCATATGTGAATATTATTAATTTAGTTTCATAGTAATAAGAAGAATCATTATAGCCAACACTTGGTACTCAGTACATGGCAGGCACTGTGCTCGGTGCCCTGTGTGTCTTAATTCAGTTATGCTTCATAAGGGTCTGATGAAGTGAGTGGACCATTATTCTCATTTTAAAGATGAGGAAACTGAGCTACAAGTTCATGTAAATAGACACACTTGCACAGAGAAATTCCACAATCTAGACTCTGAAAGATTTAGTCAACGAGTGTTTTACTCAGCATCTCTTTGTTAGAATTAAGTTCTTTGTTAGAATCAAGAAGTGGTAGCTAACATTTCTACAAGTTTATAACTAACAAGCTTGATGTTAACAGTAAATGACGAGGAAGTTCTGGTTTTGTCTGACTTTAAATAATAAGCAAGTTCTCATATTCCCCAGCCTTCATTCTTCTTGCCTCACTCACACATACCTTCTCTCTTTTTTTATTTTAAATTACACTCTCACCTCTTGAGATTTCGAAGACTTAATTACTTAACTTGTAAATTATTCATACTTTCCCCCTCATTCTACCCCTATAGTCTGAATTTATCATAGTTTATTTGCATCTCTGAGACTGGGTGGGCAAAGGAAATAAAAGGATTCTATCATTGGTTTGCAATTTATGCAAAAGGTTTGGCAGAAAAGACAATAAGAACTAAAAAAGAGTAATTAAAAATAAAGTCGCTTATTTAAACATTGCAAACCTTTCAACCCCTTCTAAGTAGCTGCTAACTTCTAACTACATAATAGGCTAAGTGAAGAATGAACCAGTGCAGCATTTGAGGTTAATTGGTGTAAATATATTAATTATAGTAACTATTCATTAAATGTTTTTTGTAAGGCGTGTGTGTTACTAGCATAATATCTATGTAAAATATCATTCACTGAACACACATATATTATAAACATATAATGCCCATTAGAACCCAGCATTTAAATTCTTTCGAGAGTACAGTTACATCATGGCGCCCTAGATATCATTAGGGAGGCAATGTGGGGAAGGATTACAGGATGGAAGGAAGAGCGGGTATGCAAAGGCGCAGAGATGTCACGAGAGCGGTGTGTAGGGAACTGGAGAAGCAGGGGACTGAGGCAGAGCACTGCAAACGGGCAGAGCGTGGGCTCCATCCCCAGCGGTGTGCCAGGCCCCTGGTACTCAGGTGACGAGAAACCCCACGTGGGTCTGACTGAGCCAGGGGGCTGGCAGCCTGCGGGGCAGGGCCAAGGGGGGCTGGCCGGTCCCCTGTCTGGGAAGCGAAGGGGCTGGAGGAAGACTCCAGAGGACGCGGGGGGAGGGGCGCAGACTGAAGCCCCGAGGCCTGGAGGATGGGCGGCTCGTGGGACAAGGAAGAGGAGGGTTGAGGAGGACACCCCGTGTCAGTGCTGGGTTCTGCATGGAAGGCGATCCATGGACTAGTTCAGGGTAGACGCGAGGGGGAGGCTTAGGGAGGCTTAGGGAAGGGGTAAGGAATGGGTTCAGGTCTGAAGGCGTGGGCACTGGGACGTCCAGGGACAGACATGGTGAGGTCGGGAGGGTTAGAGCCAGGAGCTGGCACAGATGAGGTGGGCGAGGAAGGGATGCGGTAGAAGCCAGGTCTTCTGGCTCCAGTCCTCTGTCCTCTCCACTGTGCCATCTGTCTTGTCAATACCTAGACATGAAAAACTATCACTATGCTATAAGCACACTGTATAAAGTCACCCATTTACTGGTCCATTCAGCAAACATTTTTAGAGCCAGGTGCCATACTCGTTCCTGGCGATGCAGAGCACGGTGCTTGAGACACTTGAGATGGAGCTTTGCCTGTTATCAGCGAGTCTTGCTGTAGGAGGTCAGTGAGGGGTGAGGGGCTGCTCTCATCTCTCTCCTTTGCTGGCACAAGTGTGCGTGTGTGCTTGTGCGTGTGTGTGCACGTGCATGCGTGTGTGTATGTGTGTGTGTAGTGGGGGGAGGGCATCCAGTGGCACAAGGTGGCCCCCATGTCCTTAATGCTGGGCAGAAGCTACAGCCCAGACCACGGGGTGGTGGGCTCTGGGGGCTCCTGCTGCCCAGCTGGGCTGTAGCTCTGTGGGGCAGCTATACTCTGACTACCCAGAAGCAGAAGACTCTTGCCCTCCCTCCTCCCCTGCCCCGCCTTTGATGTCCATAAACACTGCAGGGGTCATAGGGAGCCCATGAACCTGGCTTTGAGACCTGCGTTAGCACTGTTTCCGCCGTGAAAACCTCCATTTTAAAAGCTGTCATTGATAAGGTAAGTGATGAATAACTTCATCTGCTTAACCTATGACAGATGTCACTACTAATTTTGTCACTCCCTGATCCTGGGAGGAGGAAAGCAGTTCAGTTGAGGAACATATTTAAGTCAGCTGGTTCCTTTGTTCAGTGTTCGAGACACCCACATGTGCCAGGTGTCGGGTCCTGGGGAGCGAAGATGAGGAAGGGCAGCCTGTGTCCGCGGGGTCCTCCCTGAGCACAGCTCTCTGATGGGGGTCAGACGAGGTCAGCGCCGGGGCAGGAGCACCGAGGCCATGCTGGGGAAAATATGGACTCCATCCAGGTATCAGGGAAAATGCATCTTAGTACTGGTTATTTACATAGCTAGGAATTAGACAAACTGTTTGTAGGAGCAGTAATCCAGAAATAAATAGTAAAGACTGGATTAGTGGATGAAGTAGAGGCTGCAGGAGCCAGCCCAGCTCCCTTTCTGCCTCCCTCGCATCGTATATGCACGGTGTTAGCAGCGGTCGGGGCTGGTCACCAATGTGGACCCCTGCAGCCTGGGCAGAAGGGGAGGCACCAAAGACTCTGCTAAGCCCCACTTTTCTCCTTCATCTGCTTCACACAAACGATGGCCATCCCCGCAGGAAAAGTTCAGAGTCCTGGGCGGCAGTTACCAACTTTGGTGTAATATGTATATACATTGCTGAGGCCAGAAGAGGCCGTTTTGAAAGCTTGAGTTAAAAGGTCATTTGCTTTCATGCCTTTGCTCAGACACTGATCCGTGAACCTGCTGTGTCTCTTCCTGGTGACTCTTTGGTGCTCAACTCAGTGAGGCCGGAGGTGTTTCCAGTAGTGACAGGGAAACTGTTATGACTGAACGTTCTGGCAAGAGAGTTCACATTTAGTGTTTGGTGAGGATTAAACTTACAGGAGAAAGGCCCAAGATATGAACATGTCAGTGTTTTTTTTTTTTTTTTTTTTTTTTTTTTTTTTTTTTTTTTTTGTAGTATAAGAAAGCCAGGTGCTAAAATTTTTATAATAACTTTCCTTCTGGATTGATAGTTTTCAAAGGAGCAGAAAAGTATTTAAAGTAGCTCAGATCGAAAATATTTTCCCTTGAAAAATGAAACTAAAATAACTGTTAGAGTTACACGCTTTTAATTATTGATGAAAAAAAATGGCTCCTTTAAATGCCTAGTCACATAAATGTCACAGTCCTGGTTTGCCCAGATTTGCTCTTTTTTCCCTCTTGTCTTACACATGTGATGCTGTTAGCATTTATCTCTGTGTTTGAAAACTGCCAAGATAATAGCTATGTTCATTCATCTGGTCCAATGTATTTTTGCCATAAACAGGAGCGTGACTGAGTGGGTCCCTCCTTCCTTCCACATCTGTGTCTCATCTTCCCTAGAGAGACGCGAGGCTACACCATCGTGGAAAGATGGTGCCTGGACTGCACTTCATGGGAGAGAGGCAGAGTAGTCCTCCTCCTCCTCTCCCACCCCTTTCTTCACGGTTATAAAGCTGCCCTTTACATTCGGTGTGTCTAGCATTGTGTTTCTATTAGGAATACTGCTTTGAGTCTGTGTCTGCCTTGGGAGGGAAGATGTGTAATCAATGGGTTGGTTTTGAACCTTGGACCTGCCCCCTCAGGAAAGCCACTGTGGGGTCTGAAGTGTGCTCATGTCACCTGTATGCCTGTCTCCTGTAAGGTGACTCTGGAACAGGGAGCATTGGAGGGGACAGGCAGTGTCTGGGGCTGGTAGAGCCACTCCTTAAGTTCAGCTCAAAGTCAGCAAGAAAGTTTATTCCAAGGCATGCCACCCTCTCTCAGATGGAGGAGCAAAGTCCAGTTTCCATTACATCTAGTGCTTAATAATTCAAAACACTTCACACCATCCACTCTCAAAAAAGCTTGTCTTCACACACATTCAGACATGCACACAAGTGTACAACTCTCCTGGCATAATTGCAAAAAACTATAATTTGTCTACTTTTATTACTAGAATTGGCCGACAAAGAACTATAGCTTACATTACACCAACATTAAAAATGAGATTATATTTCCAGCTCATTGTACATAATCATGTTTATCCTTTGAAGGTTATTCTAATCCCTTGAATATTTGAAGCAGCAAATTAAGTTTTGGAAGAATGCTTAAGCAATGATGTTTAAATTAAAATCTTTTTGTCTTTATTAGTTTTTAAAATTAAAGTTATACATGCACATAAGTTAGAGTTCTGCCATTGGACAAGACCTTATATGAAAGACACAGTCCACCACTGGGAATGTGATGAGTGTTTCCTGCTTTCCAGAGGTTCATTAATATTTATTTCTGTGTCATGCCATTCTTATGTTGCCTAATTTGATTTATTTAGTATTGGATGACCTATTTACAGCCATTCTCAAAGTGTGCTTCTTAGACGATTTGAGTCCTCCAAACCCTTTCATTGGTGCATGAGATCAAAACTATTTTTATGTAACACTTAGTTATTATTTGACTTTTTTTTTTTTTTTTACCTGTGTTGATATTTGCTCTGATGGTGCAAAGGCAGCAGTGAGTGAAACTGCTGGCATGTTTGCACGAATCAAGGCAGTGGCAGCAAACTAAACTATTCTTCATCATCACACATTTTTTAAAAGTGCACTTCCACTTAAGAATGTCCTTGATGAAGCAATAAAAATCATTAATTTTATTAAATGTAGAAATTCGTGTTAAATTGTGAGGTACTGAAGTGGTGCATGATGGTCGTCTCAGGGAAAAGCACTGTGTAAAATTGTCTGCGTTGCAAGCTACTGGCCTTTTCTTTCCTACCCCCATGAAATACATTTTTGCTTTAAAGAATAACTGACAGACAACCATGGTTTTTCAGACTTGAGTATTTTACAGACATTTTCTTAAACATGAAGGCAAGAGCTTGCCCCTTGGAAGGAAACGACTCTCAGGGGTGGTTTACTGATGATAAAATGTGAGCTTTCAGCTGAGGTCTCAAATTTTGGGAAACTTGATTCTGCCACCATGAACCTGAAAGCTTTCCAACACCTAAACACTTTTCTGATAAGATCAATGGTGATATTTGTGATTTTATTTTGATATTGTATAACAGACTATATCAATATCTGGAATAGATGTATAATTCAGTAAACCAATCTTTTCCAAATGACCTATGCATTATGTTACAGAATCTTATAACACGAAGTTCATTCAAAGTGCCAGGAAGCCTAATGGACTTTGCATAGTAAATGTTTTGTACTATAGTTTCAGATTGCTCATTTCTATGAAACATTAAGAAACCACTACTTGTCAATTTTTAATATAGTATCAAAGAAGAATGCCCAAATTATTTGAAAAAGCTATTAAAATAGTCCTTTATTTATGAACTAGGTATTTGTACAAGGCTGGATTTTCTCCTTATGTTCAACAGAAACAGCACATCCGGACACAAGCCAAAATAGGAAATAAAATAAAATTTACTTTAAAATAAATAAATAAATATATTTTAAAGTTTTAGTTTCATTCCTAAAATGGTTAGTATCAATAGATTTAAGAGAGTGCAGCAGGATCTAGGAAAAAAATTTTGAATAAAATATAAAGATCATTATAGCTAATATGTTTGAACATTTTGAGGGCAGAGTTATAGAAACGGAGGAATGTTTGGAGTTGAAATGGTGGTAAATACACAGAAACCCAAGTAATTTGAAAAACAAAGTATTGTACAATAAAGGGAAAGCTTATTGAAGTCCTCAATAATTTTAAGCTTGTAAAGGATTTCTGAAAGTGACAAGGTTAAGAATCGCTGACCTAATCATTGCCTAACCATGAGGATTTAAATCTCTTTCACCCTCCCAAACCCCACACCACATATATGTTCCCTTCCTGTGTTCTCATTGCTCCAATAATGTGTCACAATTTTGGTTTGATCAATATCCAGCATTAAGACTATGTGAAGGCTGTATAAAGGTATTGCTATGACTTCATAAAGGCAAATTTCACCTGAGCCATATAATTGGAGACTTTTTCTTACTTTAAGTGTGCAAGAGAGGTAAAATGTTTGATACCTTGGATCTGAAATATCTCTGTTCTTTTCTGATATTTGATTAATAATTTTTGGCTAGGAAAATAGAGTTATAGGTTGGAAGTCAATTTTCCTCAGAATTTTAAAGGCATTTTTCTAACGGCCTTTAGCTTCCAGTGTTAATGTTAAAAAGTCTGAATCTTGATTATTTATATAAAACATTTCTAGTCTCTGTCTCTCTCTCAGAAGCCCTTTAACCCTCTAGTGTTAGTAAATTTCACAGGGATGTATTTTGGTGTGGATTTGATACTATCAACTACTTGGTGCTTTGTGGGTTTTTCATTCTACAAGCTTATGTTGGCCTATTCTAGGAAATTTTCTCTAGTTGTTTCTTTAATATTGTCTTCCCCTCTATTTTCTTTGTTCATTCTTTCTAGAACTTCTATTATTTGGTCTTATGGTCTGGTTTTGTGAAAATTTTTACCTTTGTTTTCTGATTTGTTAAACTCTTTTTCATTTTCCTGTATTTTCTGGATGATTTCTTTGTTTTTACCTTTTAACTATTTTATTAAGCTTTTCATATTTGCGATCATATTTTTAATTTCCAAGAGCTTCTTTTAGTTGTTATCGTTATTCTCTAGATCTTCCTTTTTAAGGTGGCATTCAGTTCTCACCTTATGACTGCAGCATTTTCATTCATCTCTCAGAATATTATTGGTAGTGAGTTTATTTTGTTTGTTTTAGTTTTATTTTTTCCTGCATAGTCGCTCTTTCCTCAAAATGGCATATTTTTTGTTTTCTCTTTTGTATTAGATGCTTTTCTCAAGTATTTAACGATCCTTGGCTGGCTGATCATATTATGAGTGAGGCATGAAATAGCTGAATGGAGGAGCATGGGAGAGTCTCACCGTATAATGGCCTGGAGAAACCCTTTTTAAAAACGTTTTTAGTTCTTTTCATTGGGGTTGTTTAGATTCCCCAGAAAAGACTCTTCTAGCCTGATGGGTGTCAACTTTAGCTGCCACTATCTGGGAGCTGAGAGGAAGAAGGCAAGGGAGATCTCATTTTCAGCTTTCGACTGGATTTGCTCCTTGGTTAGTTTCCTACTCCTAATTGTGCCTAGAGCATTTAGTCTAGAAACCCTGGGTTTTCTCTTCTCAGAGAATAAACGTTTAGACTCTGCAAGGATGGGGAGGTGCAATCACCTGGAGCGGAGGAGGGGCTTGGAGCTCTAACAATTCTTAGTGGGACTTCAACCAATCCCTTTGGCTTGGCTCCACCCCCACTCTTATTTCTAGTGGTATCTGATACCATCAATTCTTTAGGCTTTGGGCTTTTTCCAGTATGAACTAGGTTGTTTGCGGCTTTGACCATGGCTAGGTTAAGACTCGTCTTTCTTGATTTAGTTTAGTTACCACCTACGTCCTTAAATATCCTTGATATTTGTCATTTTTTTGGTTTTATTTTGTTTTGTTTTGTTTTTAAGATTTCAGGAAAGAGCAGTGCTAAATGCAGGTATTTAATCCATAATCTTTAACTAGAAATTAAAAAATATATATTTTAAAAACATAAAAAATACCTTTAAAGTATTTTCTTAGAAGGTGAAACTGGTAATAGCAAGGAGCATTTATTCAGCCCTTACTACTCCTTGAACACAGTCCTTTAAAAAAATTTACCCATATCTGCAATATTATAGACCTAATAGAAAAGTAAGCAGTTTGATTTTGGTTCCAACAGTGAATAACCAAATGCAATATCAATAGATCTGGGCACATGGCTGTGTGGAAGATAAAGTCACTGTTGGGGCGTTTTAAGGATGCTCTGGTTTTCTAGGATGGAATTTTCTATGATCTTGATTTACTCGATTTGGTCCATATATAGTCCATTCTCTTCACTCCCTTTCCTATTCTAGAAATGGCTCAAATTATGAAATACATTTAAAAGATAAGTTGGGTGGTGGGGGGAGGGGATAAAACATAAGGAAACGTGGAACCTCCCTGTTTGCTGATGGCCTGTCAGGAACCAGTATGCACAGCAGGAGGTGAGCGGCAGGCGAGTGAGTGAAGCTTCACCTGTATTTGCAGCCGTTCCTAGCACTGGCATCACCACCTCAGCTCCGCCTCAGATCATTGGGCATTAGATTCTTATAGGAGCACTGGTCCTTGGTGTCAAAAAAGTTTGGGGACCGCTGCTCTATATCCAGTAGTTGCTGGCACCCACGCTTGTGCCACAGTGGGAATATTTACACCTTGGAAATTGGCTCTGCTACAAATGCGGTCTATTTTGGGGGGAAGCTGGTTTTAAAATCTTTACCAGCATACTTTGCCTAGACCTGACTTTACTCTCAGGGCAGCCCGAGGAACCCCCAAAGCTTCATAATTATGTCATTGCGCTTACAATTCATGACATCTGTTTACTTACCACACTGTGGCCCATGGGGACCGGGTGATACAATGAGTAAGGTACCAAATTCAGACATGGGCAGCTGGACGTTTAGATCCTTCCGTGCCTTCTTCCAGCTCTGTGACCTTTGGCAAACTTCCCCGAGCCTCATCTTTAGTTTCTGAATCTGAAGAACAGGAGAAGCAATTTCTACCTCACAGGATTGTTGTAAAACTTAACAACTGTGACAGTCCGCTCTCCCCAAACCGTGTTGGACAGGAAGCCCTGGCTATATGGGTAGGGACCTCTGTGGCCTATTTCTATATTTCAGCCAGGTTGTGACATCTTTTGTTAGGATCTTTATTTTTGTAATAAAATACTAACTCTAGTCTTTGTTTATCTGGTCTCTCAAATTTATGAAGTCACTTAATCAAGAATATAGGATCAGTGTATTTTAGACTATCACAAGAGAGTATCATTTCAAACTTTCTTCTCTGCTCAAAATCCCAGAGGAGAAGTTTGCTTAAGGATCAATAATCTAAACTATGACTAACAAATTAGCTATTCTAAGTTACATCTTGGCATAAGGGTAAAACACTGAAGAAGATGTGTACATATTTGCACCAAATCACCCACTCTGGGTTGTGTCTTGATCTTCTACCTTCAAGCTTTCATCAGAAATCACTGTAAGAAACTTATGTTTTAATTTCGCTTCAGCATTTGCTGTGAATTTTGAGTCAAGACATTGACTATCCATTTACATGGCTCAATTTCTCGTTTATGTGTCTTACGCAAGACATCTGTCCTTGACACGGGGAATAACCTTGTCTTTTCTGAGGAAGTGTTCTGTTTCATCCTCTTAATTCAGAGTCATAAAACTTATAATGTCTCCCTATTTACCTTTGTGCCACGTAACATTAGGACCAGGTTTTAAAATCAATCATAAAAACTGTGCAACTTTGTCTGGCATGTTATCTCTCCTCTAGACCCTGTTTCCAAATGGCCACATCTATTTTATTAATTCTGTTGTATTTGCCTTTTTAGAAATGATAAGTCTTTCTGTAAATAAGTCATGAACGAGTGAAGGAAGGTGTGTGACGATAAACTGTATAGTATGAAGCTTGCTTATGGAAATTTGGGGATTTTAGACTGCACAAGAGAAGACAGAGAGGAATGTGAAATTGTCTTCAAACGTTTGAGATGCTGTGTTTTGGAAGAGATAGTGGACGTGATTTTTGTTGCTCTTGAGGATAGAATAAGCATCAGTGCCTAGACCATCCATTAACTGGTTGATTCAGCCCCAAACTATTCCTTGTGTGCCTAGTCAGGGCACCACGGAGGATGGCCCAATGAGGAAGGTACATTTCCTCCTCTCAAATTTATCCATGTTAGGGCTGACTGCAAAGGAGAACTTTCTAACAGTCAGAGCTATTCAATTGTGGTGTATTGCCTTGCCAAAGTAGGGAGCCTTCTCTCTGTGGAGGAACCCTCAAAAGGGACCGACTGACCAAGTACCCCGAAAAGTACCTCTGCCTCAGGAGAGAGGGTGGATTTGTTGACCCCTAAGCTTTGGCCCTGCTCTGCTTCCATGATTCTCTTATTTGGAGGTTTTGGTGTTAAACTGAAGGATTAGGTTATTTCAGAGTAAGTGGGTGTTCCGGAGGTGGGGAGGCAGAAGGCAATAAGAATGACTTCACAAAGCAGTTCTTCTACTCTGTGACCCAAGTGGTATCGTGACCTTCGCTAATCCCGGCCACTGGTGGTGGCAGTGTTTGGTGGCTGTGTTGGCAGCCATGGTTCCAAGGAGCCTGTGGTTTTCTCCTTGTGGGGAGTCTTATCAGGCTCCCGAGCCACTGGAAGGGTCGCTTACACCACTGACTCCTCTTTGGAATGCAAGTGGGGGACAGACACCTGGGCCAATCCAGGGAGCCAACAACCAAAGCCCACGCTACATGCTCTGGAGAGGTCAGGAGGGACTCAAACTCCTCGTGAGAGCGGGCGGAGAAGGGGCGAGCCCGGTACCGGCCATGAGCCGTCTGCACCTGCTGCGATGAAGTCCAGACACTTGCTGTGGAAATTAGATAGAACGAGGGATTGCCCAGTGAAAATTCCTAAACAGAAAATTCAACTCAGAAGAATTCTTTCCCTACCATATTCATGTACTCTTAAGGGAATTAGAATTTTTTTTTTTAGTTTAATCCCTCACAGAAAAGTTTAAAAATAATACAAAGAACATTGCCATTCCCAGTACCCGTGTTTACTACTGTTCACTATTTTCTTCTCGAACCCTTTGAGGGTGAGGTGCGTGTACCATGAACTTTATGCCTAAATACTTTTGTGTGTGCTTCCCAGGAGATGGGGGATTCTGTCTAATCAGAGTGCAGCTATCAACGTCAGTAAAATTAACACTGACGAATGACTTTATCTAATCCACTATCCATTGTATATTTTAATTTTTTTTCAGTCGACCCGGTAATGTCCTTTATAGCATTATTTCCCCTCTGGCACAGGATTCTGTCTACTATTAGGTTGTAAGTAGTTGTCATGTTGTGCTTTTGTTTTTGTTTTTGTTTTTATTTTGAAGATCTTTGAACAGTGACATTATTACAGTTGGTCACTCATCTTAGTGGCTTATTCTAAATCTTTAGATAAAAACACTTCTAATCTAAGCATATATTTCACTTACCACCTTCCTTTCATTCACTTGAAAACCGAGGTTAGGTTCTCTGGAACCCCAAAAGCACTTTCATTCTACAGAAAATGTTTTCCCATGTGGGGTGGTAGGGATAGGGAGTAAGGAATTTGGGGTGTGCGTTTTATATGGTCGACTTTTCTTTATTTGATGTAAAACACCCCCAAAGAGATCAGAGACTTTAAGGTCATTCTCAAATTCCCGTTGTCAATCCGACTGATTGCCCAGAGGTCTTCCCTTCACCCCCCAGGGGGAAAAAACGATCATTTTGAGATTCTTTGTTTAGTCTTGAAACAACGCACTGTTATGAATCTAGAAACAGATTTAAAAGAATACCTTTACATTTACCTGAAACCCTTGCATCAGCACTTTCGTGAGTTGTATGAGTTCACAGCAGCAACACGTGTGATAATGAAGCATTTCTACGCATGCAGAGCTCTGGGGGGCTCAGGAGAGGGAACGTTCGGCAGTTCCGGTCCCCGCCCTTCAGAACCACTCGCTTAACACACATCGATGTGGATTATCAAGTATCCTAACATCAGGGAAAAAACACGCCGACCACTTTGTAAGACATAACACAGATTTACGATTATTGGGATGATTGTTTTTCTCCCTAATGGCAACATTTAATCCCAGAGAAACTAAATAATTTTCCGAAATGTACTTTACAAAACATCAGAGCCACAATCTGACTTTTTGGTTTAATCCCTGACTTTCAAAATGCCCTAGATTAATGTCTTCTTCAGTATTGACTCTGAGAAACAGAGGGATAGTGGGAAAGTAATAGAAGATACCTTTTTTAAAAAAAAAAGTTACAAAAATCTATTATGTAGCTTCTTTGAAAAAAAAATAAATAGAAAAAGATTTGGCTTCTTATTTTCCAAGAGTACAGGTTTTTATACAGAAGTGACTTCATCGTGGTCTGTAAAATAATTGGGGGGCTCCAAAGGCTGAGAGGTGGGTCAGCTTGGCAGCACTTTCTAAGTTACCCCTGATGACTCTTGATGTAGACTTTTGGGGAGATTGCCCTTAGTATTTCTCCTTTTCACCTAGTTGACCTTTGTCAATTTTACTGTGAATATGAACAGAAAAAAAAATAGACTAACATATAATGTTAACTTATTCTGGGTTTATAGTGTCTGTAGTAACTGGATTCTAGGTTTATAGAATCTGGTTCATAGAAACTAGTATCTCGTTTATAGTGTCTATGTTATAACTTGGGGGAGGCATGTGCCCATAGCATGCAAGGCAGTCACATAAATAATGAAATTTCTCTGAAGCAGTCTTTTCCTTGGCTAGTCGGGGACTCTCTCGACCCTTGCCATTTAATGTGACAACCATCGGTCTTACGCGGCTCTAGAGCACTCCAGATGCAGCTAGTCTGAACTGAATTGTGCTGTGAGTAAAATGTGCATTAGATTTCCAAGACTTCATGTATGACAAAAGAATGCAAAATATCTCATTAGTAAGGTATTTTTTTGTTTTTGTTTTTTTTAGATTTGATTACATGTTGAAATGATATTTTGGATATATTATTAAATTAATTTTACCTGTTTCTTTTTATGTTTTTATTGTGGCTACCATAAAATTTAAATTACGTATGTGGCTTGCATTTGTGGCTCCCATTATATTTCTATTGGACAGTGCAGGCCTAAAAGGAAAGAAAATATAAAGGAAAAGAAAAAAAAGCCTAACTCATTTAGTGTATTTGAGAGTGCGTTCCTGAAGGGAATGATGAATATCCGATGATCCCGACTTCTTGTTTGTTGGGTTCGGGTTTCATTAAAGTTTCTTTAATTAAATCTATTGTAAATCTGCTCCAAGATCCCAGCTGGGAAGAGAATGGGATCTTCTTGTTTGCTTAAAAAATTCTAAAATACTGAACTCATTTCAAAAGTGATTTCTTTTTAAATGCTTGGCAAAAAGCTTTCCATTGACAGAGACTGAAGGTAGGATTAATACTGAGTTCTTAAGAGGCTAAAGGATTGTGAAAATTATCCAGAAATTTCTGGAAGGACCTTTCCGGTCTCACGGAGAGACATGCAGGGAGACCGAAGGGCACTTAGAAGTGGCAGATCAGCCGTAGGCTTCGGTGTCCACACCTTCCCTCCAACGAACGCAAACCTTGGGAAAGATAAAATATTTATTCCTGAGCCCCTATAACTGAATTCACGGGTATAGCTTGCTGGGTATTATTGCCTGTGTAAACCCACGTAACTGTGCACGTAAAGCATGTTTTTATTAGTTCCTACATAAAATTTTTATGATAATGGCAAACAAAGGACCAATTTAGTTTAGCTGAGTTTGTTCTTATGACTTCAGCTTCCAACAGATAAGCCACAGTGCAAATAACCAGCAGGGGCAGGGAGGAGGGGCGGGGTGCTCAGGGCCAGGGCTCCTGGCCCCAGGGCTGGAAGGGTTGAAACGGGGTTGCTGCGTGTTGTGAAGCCCCAGAAGGCCTGGCCGGATGGCACGGATGGCACGCAGTAGGGCGAGGCCGGGCGAGGCCGGTCAGGGCAGTTGGGGCTGCCATTAGCTTTCAAGTCTGTTGTGGGGCAGTTTTACTCTCAGCTGGTAACTGCGGAGTATTCAAATTTTGTTTCTGAAAAGGCCTGCATAACTACTATTGAAAGAACTCCCACATACTGTATTTCAACTGGAGACTTACAGAGAAAAAAGGTTCAAGTGGCTTATTGTGGGTCATCTCCCACTCTGGGATTTGAACAAAGCACAGACAGAACAAAGTTCCTTTAAACGGGGTGTCTTCCCCCGAGTCCCTCCTGTCTGTGGTTTGGCAGGCTTGCTGGGCGGAGAGCGAGCCCACGCCTCTCGTTCCCACTACTGCCTTTTTATGTTTGCCCCTGGACTGTGGCCAATGATCCCCACGGTGACCTGGATCGGAGGGAAGTTTTTCTAGAATTTAAAGATAAAGCATCTTTCATTAATACGGCCTGGCCTTTTCTTTCCTAATGACCGGTTAAAATTTGATGGTAAATCTGTCCTCTAGAGCAAGTATGATTCCTGAACCCAAATTCAAGAGATAGGATTTGACATGTATACATCTGCTTAGGGAGGAATAGCGAGAAATATTTTAAATCAAACGAGGCTGGACAAGGAAAGACGTATGATTATCACTGATATGTAGCCCTGCAGACTGTCTTGGACAGAAGCCCACTGAGCCGGTGGGCAGGCATGGTACCTGCCAGCCTCACTCTGTGCTAAGGTCTGTCTGGCTGTTAATGAATTTACAACTAGGTGAGCAGGGGGCTGCAGGGGTCTAGATTCTGGACATTGGAATATTTTTACACAGTGAGAAACTCATGCTTGAGAGGAGGCTTTATCCAGGCACCGAGGACATCTCGTCCTCTCAGCGGACATCACTGGAGTCGTTCTAGACAGCTGGCCCCTTCGGTCATTTTAAAGGCCTGCAGGAAGACAAGCTCCCACACGTCCAGCACCCGCTCTGCAGATGTGTTCCTTTTAGAACTGACCTCATCTGAGATTCTTCATTCTACGAGTTTCCTCAGCGGACATGTTTACTCATTCTCCACTGTGTCTTTGTATGTTTGATGAGTCGTTTGTTAATATTCTCTTCCCCAGAGAAGTAGCAGGCATTCTTTCCCTAAAACAGCGGAATCGCTCTTGT